>JAQOOF010000772.1:0-18409 GCA_029931835.1 Etheostoma nigrum | reverse complement strand
GTCCATGAAGAGATCCTCACCCAGCCAGAGGTTGGGACTCTGAGACACCAAGAGGTGGAAGATGTCCATGAAGAGATCCTCACCCAGCCAGAGGTGGAGACTCTGAGAAACCAAGATGTCCACAAAGAGATCCTCACCCAGCCAGAGGTGGGGACTCTGAGACACCAAGAGGTGGAAGATGTCCATGAAGAGATCCTCACCAAGCCAGAGGTGGAGACTCTGAAACATCAAGAGGTGGAAGATGTCCATGAAGAGATCCCCAACCAGCCAGAAGTGGAGACTCTGAGACACCAAGAAGTGGAAGATGTCCATGAAGAGATCCCCACCCAGCCAGAAGTGGAGACTCTGAGACACCAAGAAGTGGAAGATGTCCACAAAGAGATCCCCACCCAGCCAGAGGTGGAGACTCTGAGACACCAAGAGGTGGAAGATGTCCTCAGCTTCATTGTCTGGAAATAGACTTACTGTTGATACTAATCATAGCTATTAGCAGAGGATGGTTTCGATCCATCGACCTCTGGGTTATGGGCCCAGCACGCTTCAGCTGCGCCACTCTGCTCTGCTTTACAAGACTGGGGGCTGGAAAATCTGGGATTCACATTTTGAGGGAAGGACCAAGGTTCCGACAGCTTACGGGTTGTAAAGTTAAACATTTGGTAGACCTTGCAACTATCTTTTATGTGAGCTTCCTGATCACTCACACATTGTTATTGTTTTTAGGGAGCAGATTTACAGCTATACACATAACAGCAGCCACGGCCCCATCCAGAAATCCTAAGACTGCAGCTATGGCACGGTTCTGGATGGGATCATACCTCAGAAGATTGAAGACCTTACCCTCTGCTGGAAACGTGCGTTTCGGCCTCTTCTAAGCTTTTTGTGACATTTCAAGCTTGTTACTGTCATTTCAACAGTTTTACACTAGTTTCTTAACAGTAGCTGCTATACACACATCTCCATGCTGGAAACGTGCATTTCGGCCTCTTCTAAGCTTTTTGTGACGTTTCAAGCTTGTTACTGTCATTTCAACAGTTTTACACTAGTTTCTTAACAGTAGCTGCTATACACACTTCTCCATGCTGGAAACGTGCATTTCGGCCTCTTCTAAGCTTTTTGTGACGTTTCAAGCTTGTTACTGTCATTTCAACAGTTTTACACTAGTTTCTTAACAGTAGCTGCTATACACACATCTCCATGCTGGAAACGTGCGTTTCGGCCTCTTCTAAGCTTTTTGTGACGTTTCAAGCTTGTTACTGTCATTGCAACAGTTTTACACTAGTTTCTTAACAGTAGCTGCTATACACATATCTCTATGCTGGAAACGTGCGTTTCGGCCTCTTCTAAGCTTTTTGTGACGTTTCAAGCTTGTTACTGTCATTTCAGCAGTTTTACACTAGTTTCTTAACAGTAGCTGCTATACACACATCTCCATGCTGGAAACGTGCGTTTCGGCCTCTTCTAAGCTTTTTGTGACGTTTCAAGCTTGTTACTGTCATTTCAACAGTTTTACACTAGTTTCTTAACAGTAGCTGCTATACACACATCTCCATGCTGGAAACGTGCATTTCGGCCTCTTCTAAGCTTATTGTGACGTTTTAAGCTTGTTACTGTCATTTCAACAGTTTTACACTAGTTTCTTAACAGTAGCTGCTATACACACTTCTCCATGCTGGAAACGTGCATTTCGGCCTCTTCTAAGCTTATTGTGACGTTTCAAGCTTGTTACTGTCATTTCAACAGTTTTACACTAGTTTCTTAACAGTAGCTGCTATACACACATCTCTATGCTGGAAACGTGCGTTTCGGCCTCTTCTAAGCTTATTGTGACGTTTCAAGCTTGTTACTGTCATTTCAACAGTTTTACACTAGTTTCTTAACAGTAGCTGCTATACACACATCTCCATGCTGGAAACGTGCGTTTCGGCCTCTTCTAAGCTTTTTGTGACATTTCAAGCTTGTTACTGTCATTTCAACAGTTTTACACTAGTTTCTTAACAGTAGCTGCTATACACATATCTCTATGCTGGAAACGTGCATTTCGGCCTCTTCTAAGCTTATTGTGACGTTTTAAGCTTGTTACTGTCATTTCAACAGTTTTACACTAGTTTCTTAACAGTAGCTGCTATACACACATCTCCATGCTGGAAACGTGCGTTTCGGCCTCTTCTAAGCTTATTGTGACGTTTCAAGCTTGTTACTGTCATTTCAACAGTTTTACACTAGTTTCTTAACAGTAGCTGCTATACACACAACTCCATGCTGGAAACGTGCGTTTCGGCCTCTTCTGGGCTTTTTGTGACGTTTTAAGCTTGTTACTGTCATTGCAACAGTTTTACACTAGTTTCTTAACAGTAGCTGCTATACACATATCTCTATGCTGGAAACGTGCATTTCGGCCTCTTCTAAGCTTTTTGTGACGTTTCAAGCTTGTTACTGTCATTGCAACAAGTTTGCACTAGTTTCTTAACAGTAGCTGCTATACACACTTCTCCATGCTGGAAACGTGCGTTTCGGCCTCTTCCAAGCTTTTTGTGACGTTTCAAGCTTGTTACTGTCATTTCAGCAGTTTTACACTAGTTTCTTAACAGTAGCTGCTATACACACTTCTCCATGCTGGAAACGTGCGTTTCGGCCTCTTCCAAGCTTTTCGTGACGTTTCAAGCTTGTTACTGTCATTTCAACAGTTTTACACTAGTTTCTTAACAGTAGCTGCTATACACACATCTCCATGCTGGAAACGTGCATTTCGGCCTCTTCTAAGCTTTTTGTGACGTTTCAAGCTTGTTACTGTCATTTCAGCAGTTTTACACTAGTTTCTTAACAGTAGCTGCTATACACACATCTCCATGCTGGAAACGTGCATTTCGGCCTCTTCTAAGCTTTTTGTGACATTTCAAGCTTGTTACTGTCATTGCAACAGTTTTGCACTAGTTTCTTAACAGTAGCTGCTATACACACTTCTCTATGCTGGAAACGTGCGTTTCGGCCTCTTCTAAGCTTTTTGTGACATTTCAAGCTTGTTACTGTCATTTCAACAGTTTTACACTAGTTTCTTAACAGTAGCTGCTATACACATATCTCTATGCTGGAAACGTGCGTTTCGGCCTCTTCTAAGCTTTTTGTGACGTTTCAAGCTTGTTACTGTCATTTCAGCAGTTTTACACTAGTTTCTTAACAGTAGCTGCTATACACACATCTCCATGCTGGAAACGTGCGTTTCGGCCTCTTCTAAGCTTTTTGTGACATTTCAAGCTTGTTACTGTCATTTCAACAGTTTTACACTAGTTTCTTAACAGTAGCTGCTATACACACATCTCCATGCTGGAAACGTGCATTTCGGCCTCTTTTAAGCTTATTGTGACGTTTTAAGCTTGTTACTGTCATTGCAACAAGTTTGCACTAGTTTCTTAACAGTAGCTGCTATACACACTTCTCAATGCTGGAAACGTGCATTTCGGCCTCTTCTAAGCTTATTGTGACGTTTCAAGCTTGTTACTGTCATTTCAACAGTTTTACACTAGTTTCTTAACAGTAGCTGCTATACACACAACTCTATGCTGGAAACGTGCGTTTCGGCCTCTTCTGGGCTTTTTGTGACGTTTTAAGCTTGTTACTGTCATTGCAACAGTTTTACACTAGTTTCTTAACAGTAGCTGCTATACACACATCTCCATGCTGGAAACGTGCGTTTCGGCCTCTTCTAAGCTTTTTGTGACATTTCAAGCTTGTTACTGTCATTGCAACAGTTTTACACTAGTTTCTTAACAGTAGCTGCTATACACACTTCTCCATGCTGGAAACGTGCGTTTCGGCCTCTTCTAAGCTTTTTGTGACATTTCAAGCTTGTTACTGTCATTTCAACAGTTTTACACTAGTTTCTTAACAGTAGCTGCTATACACACTTCTCCATGCTGGAAACGTGCGTTTCGGCCTCTTCTAAGCTTATTGTGACGTTTCAAGCTTGTTACTGTCATTTCAACAGTTTTACACTAGTTTCTTAACAGTAGCTGCTATACACACAACTCCATGCTGGAAACGTGCGTTTCGGCCTCTTCTGGGCTTTTTGTGACGTTTTAAGCTTGTTACTGTCATTGCAACAGTTTTACACTATTTTCTTAACAGTAGCTGCTATACACATATCTCTATGCTGGAAACGTGCATTTCGGCCTCTTCTAAGCTTATTGTGACGTTTTAAGCTTGTTACTGTCATTGCAACAAGTTTGCACTAGTTTCTTAACAGTAGCTGCTATACACACTTCTCCATGCTGGAAACGTGCGTTTCGGCCTCTTCCAAGCTTTTTGTGACGTTTCAAGCTTGTTACTGTCATTTCAACAGTTTTACACTAGTTTCTTAACAGTAGCTGCTATACACACATCTCCATGCTGGAAACGTGCATTTCGGCCTCTTCTAAGCTTTTTGTGACGTTTCAAGCTTGTTACTGTCATTTCAGCAGTTTTACACTAGTTTCTTAACAGTAGCTGCTATACACACATTTCCATGCTGGAAACGTGCGTTTCGGCCTCTTCTGGGCTTTTTGTGACGTTTTAAGCTTGTTACTGTCATTGCAACAGTTTTACACTAGTTTCTTAACAGTAGCTGCTATACACATATCTCTATGCTGGAAACGTGCATTTCGGCCTCTTCTAAGCTTATTGTGACGTTTTAAGCTTGTTACTGTCATTGCAACAAGTTTGCACTAGTTTCTTAACAGTAGCTGCTATACACACTTCTCCATGCTGGAAACGTGCGTTTCGGCCTCTTCCAAGCTTTTTGTGACGTTTCAAGCTTGTTACTGTCATTTCAACAGTTTTACACTAGTTTCTTAACAGTAGCTGCTATACACACATCTCCATGCTGGAAACGTGCATTTCGGCCTCTTCTAAGCTTTTTGTGACGTTTCAAGCTTGTTACTGTCATTTCAGCAGTTTTACACTAGTTTCTTAACAGTAGCTGCTATACACACATCTCCATGCTGGAAACGTGCATTTCGGCCTCTTCTAAGCTTTTTGTGACATTTCAAGCTTGTTACTGTCATTGCAACAGTTTTGCACTAGTTTCTTAACAGTAGCTGCTATACACACTTCTCTATGCTGGAAACGTGCGTTTCAGCCTCTTCTAAGCTTTTTGTGACATTTCAAGCTTGTTACTGTCATTTCAACAGTTTTACACTAGTTTCTTAACAGTAGCTGCTATACACACATCTCCATGCTGGAAACGTGCGTTTCGGCCTCTTCTAAGCTTTTTGTGACATTTCAAGCTTGTTACTGTCATTTCAACAGTTTTACACTAGTTTCTTAACAGTAGCTGCTATACACACATCTCCATGCTGGAAACGTGCATTTCGGCCTCTTCTAAGCTTATTGTGACGTTTTAAGCTTGTTACTGTCATTGCAACAAGTTTGCACTAGTTTCTTAACAGTAGCTGCTATACACACTTCTCAATGCTGGAAACGTGCATTTCGGCCTCTTCTAAGCTTATTGTGACGTTTTAAGCTTGTTACTGTCATTTCAACAGTTTTACACTAGTTTCTTAACAGTAGCTGCTATACACACATCTCCATGTTGGAAACGTGCGTTTCGGCCTCTTCTAAGCTTTTTGTGACATTTCAAGCTTGTTACTGTCATTTCAACAGTTTTACACTAGTTTCTTAACAGTAGCTGCTATACACATATCTCTATGCTGGAAACGTGCATTTCAGCCTCTTCTAAGCTTATTGTGACGTTTCAAGCTTGTTACTGTCATTTCAACAGTTTTACACTAGTTTCTTAACAGTAGCTGCTATACACACAACTCCATGCTGGAAACGTGCGTTTCTGCCTCTTCTGGGCTTTTTGTGACGTTTTAAGCTTGTTACTGTCATTGCAACAGTTTTACACTAGTTTCTTAACAGTAGCTGCTATACACACATCTCCATGCTGGAAACGTGCGTTTCGGCCTCTTCTAAGCTTTTTGTGACATTTCAAGCTTGTTACTGTCATTGCAACAGTTTTGCACTAGTTTCTTAACAGTAGCTGCTATACACACTTCTCTATGCTGGAAACGTGCGTTTCGGCCTCTTCTAAGCTTTTTGTGACGTTTTAAGCTTGTTACTGTCATTGCAACAGTTTTACACTAGTTTCTTAACAGTAGCTGCTATACACACTTCTCTATGCTGGAAACGTGCGTTTCGGCCTCTTCTAAGCTTTTTGTGACATTTCAAGCTTGTTACTGTCATTTCAACAGTTTTACACCAGTTTCTTAACAGTAGCTGCTATACACATATCTCTATGCTGGAAACGTGCATTTCGGCCTCTTCTAAGCTTATTGTGACGTTTTAAGCTTGTTACTGTCATTTCAACAGTTTTACACTAGTTTCTTAACAGTAGCTGCTATACACACATCTCCATGTTGGAAACGTGCGTTTCGGCCTCTTCTAAGCTTTTTGTGACATTTCAAGCTTGTTACTGTCATTTCAACAGTTTTACACTAGTTTCTTAACAGTAGCTGCTATACACACATCTCCATGCTGGAAACGTGCATTTCGGCCTTTTCTAAGCTTTTTGTGACGTTTCAAGCTTGTTACTGTCATTTCAGCAGTTTTACACTAGTTTCTTAACAGTAGCTGCTATACACACATCTCCATGCTGGAAACGTGCATTTCGGCCTCTTCTAAGCTTTTTGTGACGTTTTAAGCTTGTTACTGTCATTTCAACAGTTTTACACTAGTTTCTTAACAGTAGCTGCTATACACACTTCTCTATGCTGGAAACGTGCGTTTCGGCCTCTTCTAAGCTTTTTGTGACATTTCAAGCTTGTTACTGTCATTGCAACAGTTTTGCACTAGTTTCTTAACAGTAGCTGCTATACACACTTCTCTATGCTGGAAACGTGCGTTTCGGCCTCTTCTAAGCTTTTTGTGACATTTCAAGCTTGTTACTGTCATTTCAACAGTTTTACACTAGTTTCTTAACAGTAGCTGCTATACACATATCTCTATGCTGGAAACGTGCGTTTCGGCCTCTTCTAAGCTTTTTGTGACGTTTCAAGCTTGTTACTGTCATTTCAGCAGTTTTACACTAGTTTCTTAACAGTAGCTGCTATACACACATCTCCATGCTGGAAACGTGCGTTTCAGCCTCTTCTAAGCTTTTTGTGACATTTCAAGCTTGTTACTGTCATTTCAACAGTTTTACACTAGTTTCTTAACAGTAGCTGCTATACACACATCTCCATGCTGGAAACGTGCGTTTCGGCCTCTTCTAAGCTTTTTGTGACATTTCAAGCTTGTTACTGTCATTTCAACAGTTTTACACTAGTTTCTTAACAGTAGCTGCTATACACACATCTCCATGCTGGAAACGTGCATTTCGGCCTCTTCTAAGCTTATTGTGACGTTTTAAGCTTGTTACTGTCATTGCAACAAGTTTGCACTAGTTTCTTAACAGTAGCTGCTATACACACTTCTCAATGCTGGAAACGTGCATTTCGGCCTCTTCTAAGCTTATTGTGACGTTTTAAGCTTGTTACTGTCATTTCAACAGTTTTACACTAGTTTCTTAACAGTAGCTGCTATACACACATCTCCATGTTGGAAACGTGCGTTTCGGCCTCTTCTAAGCTTTTTGTGACATTTCAAGCTTGTTACTGTCATTTCAACAGTTTTACACTAGTTTCTTAACAGTAGCTGCTATACACATATCTCTATGCTGGAAACGTGCATTTCAGCCTCTTCTAAGCTTATTGTGACGTTTCAAGCTTGTTACTGTCATTTCAACAGTTTTACACTAGTTTCTTAACAGTAGCTGCTATACACACAACTCCATGCTGGAAACGTGCGTTTCTGCCTCTTCGGGCTTTTTGTGACGTTTTAAGCTTGTTACTGTCATTGCAACAGTTTTACACTAGTTTCTTAACAGTAGCTGCTATACACACATCTCCATGCTGGAAACGTGCGTTTCGGCCTCTTCTAAGCTTTTTGTGACATTTCAAGCTTGTTACTGTCATTGCAACAGTTTTGCACTAGTTTCTTAACAGTAGCTGCTATACACACTTCTCTATGCTGGAAACGTGCGTTTCGGCCTCTTCTAAGCTTTTTGTGACGTTTTAAGCTTGTTACTGTCATTGCAACAGTTTTACACTAGTTTCTTAACAGTAGCTGCTATACACACTTCTCTATGCTGGAAACGTGCGTTTCGGCCTCTTCTAAGCTTTTTGTGACATTTCAAGCTTGTTACTGTCATTTCAACAGTTTTACACCAGTTTCTTAACAGTAGCTGCTATACACATATCTCTATGCTGGAAACGTGCATTTCGGCCTCTTCTAAGCTTATTGTGACGTTTTAAGCTTGTTACTGTCATTTCAACAGTTTTACACTAGTTTCTTAACAGTAGCTGCTATACACACATCTCCATGTTGGAAACGTGCGTTTCGGCCTCTTCTAAGCTTTTTGTGACATTTCAAGCTTGTTACTGTCATTTCAACAGTTTTACACTAGTTTCTTAACAGTAGCTGCTATACACATATCTCCATGCTGGAAACGTGCATTTCGGCCTTTTCTAAGCTTTTTGTGACGTTTCAAGCTTGTTACTGTCATTTCAGCAGTTTTACACTAGTTTCTTAACAGTAGCTGCTATACACACATCTCCATGCTGGAAACGTGCGTTTCGGCCTCTTCTAAGCTTTTTGTGACATTTCAAGCTTGTTACTGTCATTGCAACAGTTTTGCACTAGTTTCTTAACAGTAGCTGCTATACACACTTCTCTATGCTGGAAACGTGCGTTTCGGCCTCTTCTAAGCTTTTTGTGACATTTCAAGCTTGTTACTGTCATTTCAACAGTTTTACACTAGTTTCTTAACAGTAGCTGCTATACACATATCTCAATGCTGGAAACGTGCATTTCGGCCTCTTCTAAGCTTATTGTGACGTTTTAAGCTTGTTACTGTCATTTCAACAGTTTTACACTAGTTTCTTAACAGTAGCTGCTATACACACATCTCCATGTTGGAAACGTGCGTTTCGGCCTCTTCTAAGCTTTTTGTGACATTTCAAGCTTGTTACTGTCATTTCAACAGTTTTACACTAGTTTCTTAACAGTAGCTGCTATACACATATCTCTATGCTGGAAACGTGCATTTCAGCCTCTTCTAAGCTTATTGTGACGTTTCAAGCTTGTTACTGTCATTTCAACAGTTTTACACTAGTTTCTTAACAGTAGCTGCTATACACACAACTCCATGCTGGAAACGTGCGTTTCTGCCTCTTCTGGGCTTTTTGTGACGTTTTAAGCTTGTTACTGTCATTGCAACAGTTTTACACTAGTTTCTTAACAGTAGCTGCTATACACACATCTCCATGCTGGAAACGTGCGTTTCGGCCTCTTCTAAGCTTTTTGTGACATTTCAAGCTTGTTACTGTCATTGCAACAGTTTTGCACTAGTTTCTTAACAGTAGCTGCTATACACACTTCTCTATGCTGGAAACGTGCGTTTCGGCCTCTTCTAAGCTTTTTGTGACGTTTTAAGCTTGTTACTGTCATTGCAACAGTTTTACACTAGTTTCTTAACAGTAGCTGCTATACACACTTCTCTATGCTGGAAACGTGCGTTTCGGCCTCTTCTAAGCTTTTTGTGACATTTCAAGCTTGTTACTGTCATTTCAACAGTTTTACACCAGTTTCTTAACAGTAGCTGCTATACACATATCTCTATGCTGGAAACGTGCATTTCGGCCTCTTCTAAGCTTATTGTGACGTTTTAAGCTTGTTACTGTCATTTCAACAGTTTTACACTAGTTTCTTAACAGTAGCTGCTATACACACATCTCCATGTTGGAAACGTGCGTTTCGGCCTCTTCTAAGCTTTTTGTGACATTTCAAGCTTGTTACTGTCATTTCAACAGTTTTACACTAGTTTCTTAACAGTAGCTGCTATACACATATCTCCATGCTGGAAACGTGCATTTCGGCCTTTTCTAAGCTTTTTGTGACGTTTCAAGCTTGTTACTGTCATTTCAGCAGTTTTACACTAGTTTCTTAACAGTAGCTGCTATACACACATCTCCATGCTGGAAACGTGCATTTCGGCCTCTTCTAAGCTTTTTGTGACGTTTTAAGCTTGTTACTGTCATTTCAACAGTTTTACACTAGTTTCTTAACAGTAGCTGCTATACACACTTCTCTATGCTGGAAACGTGCGTTTCGGCCTCTTCTAAGCTTTTTGTGACATTTCAAGCTTGTTACTGTCATTGCAACAGTTTTGCACTAGTTTCTTAACAGTAGCTGCTATACACACTTCTCTATGCTGGAAACGTGCGTTTCGGCCTCTTCTAAGCTTTTTGTGACATTTCAAGCTTGTTACTGTCATTTCAACAGTTTTACACTAGTTTCTTAACAGTAGCTGCTATACACATATCTCTATGCTGGAAACGTGCGTTTCGGCCTCTTCTAAGCTTTTTGTGACGTTTCAAGCTTGTTACTGTCATTTCAGCAGTTTTACACTAGTT
This sequence comes from Etheostoma nigrum, assembly GCA_029931835.1. Lineage (NCBI taxonomy): Eukaryota > Metazoa > Chordata > Actinopteri > Perciformes > Percidae > Etheostoma > Etheostoma nigrum. The sequence continues at coordinate 7,925 of JAQOOF010000772.1, read as the reverse complement.
TCTTAACAGTAGCTGCTATACACACATCTCCATGCTGGAAACGTGCGTTTCAGCCTCTTCTAAGCTTTTTGTGACATTTCAAGCTTGTTACTGTCATTTCAACAGTTTTACACTAGTTTCTTAACAGTAGCTGCTATACACACATCTCCATGCTGGAAACGTGCGTTTCGGCCTCTTCTAAGCTTTTTGTGACATTTCAAGCTTGTTACTGTCATTTCAACAGTTTTACACTAGTTTCTTAACAGTAGCTGCTATACACACATCTCCATGCTGGAAACGTGCATTTCGGCCTCTTCTAAGCTTATTGTGACGTTTTAAGCTTGTTACTGTCATTGCAACAAGTTTGCACTAGTTTCTTAACAGTAGCTGCTATACACACTTCTCAATGCTGGAAACGTGCATTTCGGCCTCTTCTAAGCTTATTGTGACGTTTTAAGCTTGTTACTGTCATTTCAACAGTTTTACACTAGTTTCTTAACAGTAGCTGCTATACACACATCTCCATGTTGGAAACGTGCGTTTCGGCCTCTTCTAAGCTTTTTGTGACATTTCAAGCTTGTTACTGTCATTTCAACAGTTTTACACTAGTTTCTTAACAGTAGCTGCTATACACATATCTCTATGCTGGAAACGTGCATTTCAGCCTCTTCTAAGCTTATTGTGACGTTTCAAGCTTGTTACTGTCATTTCAACAGTTTTACACTAGTTTCTTAACAGTAGCTGCTATACACACAACTCCATGCTGGAAACGTGCGTTTCTGCCTCTTCGGGCTTTTTGTGACGTTTTAAGCTTGTTACTGTCATTGCAACAGTTTTACACTAGTTTCTTAACAGTAGCTGCTATACACACATCTCCATGCTGGAAACGTGCGTTTCGGCCTCTTCTAAGCTTTTTGTGACATTTCAAGCTTGTTACTGTCATTGCAACAGTTTTGCACTAGTTTCTTAACAGTAGCTGCTATACACACTTCTCTATGCTGGAAACGTGCGTTTCGGCCTCTTCTAAGCTTTTTGTGACGTTTTAAGCTTGTTACTGTCATTGCAACAGTTTTACACTAGTTTCTTAACAGTAGCTGCTATACACACTTCTCTATGCTGGAAACGTGCGTTTCGGCCTCTTCTAAGCTTTTTGTGACATTTCAAGCTTGTTACTGTCATTTCAACAGTTTTACACCAGTTTCTTAACAGTAGCTGCTATACACATATCTCTATGCTGGAAACGTGCATTTCGGCCTCTTCTAAGCTTATTGTGACGTTTTAAGCTTGTTACTGTCATTTCAACAGTTTTACACTAGTTTCTTAACAGTAGCTGCTATACACACATCTCCATGTTGGAAACGTGCGTTTCGGCCTCTTCTAAGCTTTTTGTGACATTTCAAGCTTGTTACTGTCATTTCAACAGTTTTACACTAGTTTCTTAACAGTAGCTGCTATACACATATCTCCATGCTGGAAACGTGCATTTCGGCCTTTTCTAAGCTTTTTGTGACGTTTCAAGCTTGTTACTGTCATTTCAGCAGTTTTACACTAGTTTCTTAACAGTAGCTGCTATACACACATCTCCATGCTGGAAACGTGCATTTCGGCCTCTTCTAAGCTTTTTGTGACGTTTTAAGCTTGTTACTGTCATTTCAACAGTTTTACACTAGTTTCTTAACAGTAGCTGCTATACACACTTCTCTATGCTGGAAACGTGCGTTTCGGCCTCTTCTAAGCTTTTTGTGACATTTCAAGCTTGTTACTGTCATTGCAACAGTTTTGCACTAGTTTCTTAACAGTAGCTGCTATACACACTTCTCTATGCTGGAAACGTGCGTTTCGGCCTCTTCTAAGCTTTTTGTGACATTTCAAGCTTGTTACTGTCATTTCAACAGTTTTACACTAGTTTCTTAACAGTAGCTGCTATACACATATCTCTATGCTGGAAACGTGCGTTTCGGCCTCTTCTAAGCTTTTTGTGACGTTTCAAGCTTGTTACTGTCATTTCAGCAGTTTTACACTAGTTTCTTAACAGTAGCTGCTATACACACATCTCCATGCTGGAAACGTGCGTTTCGGCCTCTTCTAAGCTTTTTGTGACATTTCAAGCTTGTTACTGTCATTTCAACAGTTTTACACTAGTTTCTTAACAGTAGCTGCTATACACACATCTCCATGCTGGAAACGTGCATTTCGGCCTCTTTCAAGCTTATTGTGACGTTTTAAGCTTGTTACTGTCATTGCAACAAGTTTGCACTAGTTTCTTAACAGTAGCTGCTATACACACTTCTCAATGCTGGAAACGTGCATTTCGGCCTCTTCTAAGCTTATTGTGACGTTTCAAGCTTGTTACTGTCATTTCAACAGTTTTACACTAGTTTCTTAACAGTAGCTGCTATACACACAACTCTATGCTGGAAACGTGCGTTTCGGCCTCTTCTGGGCTTTTTGTGACGTTTTAAGCTTGTTACTGTCATTGCAACAGTTTTACACTAGTTTCTTAACAGTAGCTGCTATACACACATCTCCATGCTGGAAACGTGCGTTTCGGCCTCTTCTAAGCTTTTTGTGACATTTCAAGCTTGTTACTGTCATTGCAACAGTTTTGCACTAGTTTCTTAACAGTAGCTGCTATACACACTTCTCTATGCTGGAAACGTGCGTTTCGGCCTCTTCTAAGCTTTTTGTGACATTTCAAGCTTGTTACTGTCATTTCAACAGTTTTACACTAGTTTCTTAACAGTAGCTGCTATACACACTTCTCCATGCTGGAAACGTGCGTTTCGGCCTCTTCTAAGCTTATTGTGACGTTTCAAGCTTGTTACTGTCATTGCAACAGTTTTACACTATTTTCTTAACAGTAGCTGCTATACACATATCTCTATGCTGGAAACGTGCATTTCGGCCTCTTCTAAGCTTATTGTGACGTTTTAAGCTTGTTACTGTCATTGCAACAAGTTTGCACTAGTTTCTTAACAGTAGCTGCTTTACACACTTCTCCATGCTGGAAACGTGCGTTTTGGCCTCTTCCAAGCTTTTTGTGACGTTTCAAGCTTGTTACTGTCATTTCAACAGTTTTACACTAGTTTCTTAACAGTAGCTGCTATACACACATCTCCATGCTGGAAACGTGCATTTCGGCCTCTTCTAAGCTTTTTGTGACGTTTCAAGCTTGTTACTGTCATTTCAGCAGTTTTACACTAGTTTCTTAACAGTAGCTGCTATACACACATTTCCATGCTGGAAACGTGCGTTTCGGCCTCTTCTGGGCTTTTTGTGACGTTTTAAGCTTGTTACTGTCATTGCAACAGTTTTACACTAGTTTCTTAACAGTAGCTGCTATACACATATCTCTATGCTGGAAACGTGCATTTCGGCCTCTTCTAAGCTTATTGTGACGTTTTAAGCTTGTTACTGTCATTGCAACAAGTTTGCACTAGTTTCTTAACAGTAGCTGCTATACACACTTCTCCATGCTGGAAACGTGCGTTTCGGCCTCTTCCAAGCTTTTTGTGACGTTTCAAGCTTGTTACTGTCATTTCAACAGTTTTACACTAGTTTCTTAACAGTAGCTGCTATACACACATCTCCATGCTGGAAACGTGCATTTCGGCCTCTTCTAAGCTTTTTGTGACGTTTCAAGCTTGTTACTGTCATTTCAGCAGTTTTACACTAGTTTCTTAACAGTAGCTGCTATACACACATCTCCATGCTGGAAACGTGCATTTCGGCCTCTTCTAAGCTTTTTGTGACATTTCAAGCTTGTTACTGTCATTGCAACAGTTTTGCACTAGTTTCTTAACAGTAGCTGCTATACACACTTCTCTATGCTGGAAACGTGCGTTTCAGCCTCTTCTAAGCTTTTTGTGACATTTCAAGCTTGTTACTGTCATTTCAACAGTTTTACACTAGTTTCTTAACAGTAGCTGCTATACACACATCTCCATGCTGGAAACGTGCATTTCGGCCTCTTCTAAGCTTATTGTGACGTTTTAAGCTTGTTACTGTCATTGCAACAAGTTTGCACTAGTTTCTTAACAGTAGCTGCTATACACACTTCTCAATGCTGGAAACGTGCATTTCGGCCTCTTCTAAGCTTATTGTGACGTTTTAAGCTTGTTACTGTCATTTCAACAGTTTTACACTAGTTTCTTAACAGTAGCTGCTATACACACATCTCCATGTTGGAAACGTGCGTTTCGGCCTCTTCTAAGCTTTTTGTGACATTTCAAGCTTGTTACTGTCATTTCAACAGTTTTACACTAGTTTCTTAACAGTAGCTGCTATACACATATCTCTATGCTGGAAACGTGCATTTCAGCCTCTTCTAAGCTTATTGTGACGTTTCAAGCTTGTTACTGTCATTTCAACAGTTTTACACTAGTTTCTTAACAGTAGCTGCTATACACACAACTCCATGCTGGAAACGTGCGTTTCTGCCTCTTCTAAGCTTTTTGTGACATTTCAAGCTTGTTACTGTCATTGCAACAGTTTTACACTAGTTTCTTAACAGTAGCTGCTATACACACATCTCCATGCTGGAAACGTGCGTTTCGGCCTCTTCTAAGCTTTTTGTGACGTTTTAAGCTTGTTACTGTCATTGCAACAGTTTTACACTAGTTTCTTAACAGTAGCTGCTATACACACTTCTCTATGCTGGAAACGTGCGTTTCGGCCTCTTCTAAGCTTTTTGTGACATTTCAAGCTTGTTACTGTCATTTCAACAGTTTTACACCAGTTTCTTAACAGTAGCTGCTATACACATATCTCTATGCTGGAAACGTGCATTTCGGCCTCTTCTAAGCTTATTGTGACGTTTTAAGCTTGTTACTGTCATTTCAACAGTTTTACACTAGTTTCTTAACAGTAGCTGCTATACACACATCTCCATGCTGGAAACGTGCATTTCGGCCTCTTCTAAGCTTTTTGTGACGTTTTAAGCTTGTTACTGTCATTTCAACAGTTTTACACTAGTTTCTTAACAGTAGCTGCTATACACACTTCTCTATGCTGGAAACGTGCGTTTCGGCCTCTTCTAAGCTTTTTGTGACATTTCAAGCTTGTTACTGTCATTTCAACAGTTTTACACTAGTTTCTTAACAGTAGCTGCTATACACATATCTCTATGCTGGAAACGTGCGTTTCGGCCTCTTCTAAGCTTTTTGTGACATTTCAAGCTTGTTACTGTCATTTCAACAGATTTACACTAGTTTCTTAACAGTAGCTGCTATACACACATCTCCATGCTGGAAACGTGCATTTCGGCCTCTTTTAAGCTTATTGTGACGTTTTAAGCTTGTTACTGTCATTGCAACAAGTTTGCACTAGTTTCTTAACAGTAGCTGCTATACACACTTCTCAATGCTGGAAACGTGCATTTCGGCCTCTTCTAAGCTTATTGTGACGTTTCAAGCTTGTTACTGTCATTTCAACAGTTTTACACTAGTTTCTTAACAGTAGCTGCTATACACATATCTCTATGCTGGAAACGTGCGTTTCGGCCTCTTCTAAGCTTTTTGTGACGTTTCAAGCTTGTTACTGTCATTTCAGCAGTTTTACACTAGTTTCTTAACAGTAGCTGCTATACACACATCTCCATGCTGGAAACGTGCGTTTCGGCCTCTTCTAAGCTTTTTGTGACATTTCAAGCTTGTTACTGTCATTTCAACAGTTTTACACTAGTTTCTTAACAGTAGCTGCTATACACACATCTCCATGCTGGAAACGTGCATTTCGGCCTCTTTTAAGCTTATTGTGACGTTTTAAGCTTGTTACTGTCATTGCAACAAGTTTGCACTAGTTTCTTAACAGTAGCTGCTATACACACTTCTCAATGCTGGAAACGTGCATTTCGGCCTCTTTTAAGCTTATTGTGACGTTTCAAGCTTGTTACTGTCATTTCAACAGTTTTACACTAGTTTCTTAACAGTAGCTGCTATACACACAACTCTATGCTGGAAACGTGCGTTTCGGCCTCTTCTGGGCTTTTTGTGACGTTTTAAGCTTGTTACTGTCATTGCAACAGTTTTACACTAGTTTCTTAACAGTAGCTGCTATACACACATCTCCATGCTGGAAACGTGCGTTTCGGCCTCTTCTAAGCTTTTTGTGACATTTCAAGCTTGTTACTGTCATTGCAACAGTTTTGCACTAGTTTCTTAACAGTAGCTGCTATACACACTTCTCTATGCTGGAAACGTGCGTTTCGGCCTCTTCTAAGCTTTTTGTGACATTTCAAGCTTGTTACTGTCATTTCAACAGTTTTACACTAGTTTCTTAACAGTAGCTGCTATACACACATCTCCATGCTGGAAACGTGCGTTTCGGCCTCTTCTAAGCTTTTTGTGACATTTCAAGCTTGTTACTGTCATTGCAACAGTTTTGCACTAGTTTCTTAACAGTAGCTGCTATACACACTTCTCTATGCTGGAAACGTGCGTTTCGGCCTCTTCTAAGCTTTTTGTGACGTTTTAAGCTTGTTACTGTCATTGCAACAGTTTTACACTAGTTTCTTAACAGTAGCTGCTATACACACTTCTCTATGCTGGAAACGTGCGTTTCGGCCTCTTCTAAGCTTTTTGTGACATTTCAAGCTTGTTACTGTCATTTCAACAGTTTTACACTAGTTTCTTAACAGTAGCTGCTATACACATATCTCTATGCTGGAAACGTGCATTTCGGCCTCTTCTAAGCTTATTGTGACGTTTTAAGCTTGTTACTGTCATTTCAACAGTTTTACACTAGTTTCTTAACAGTAGCTGCTATACACACATCTCCATGTTGGAAACGTGCGTTTCGGCCTCTTCTAAGCTTTTTGTGACATTTCAAGCTTGTTACTGTCATTTCAACAGTTTTACACTAGTTTCTTAACAGTAGCTGCTATACACACATCTCCATGCTGAAAACGTGCATTTCGGCCTCTTTTAAGCTTATTGTGACGTTTTAAGCTTGTTACTGTCATTGCAACAAGTTTGCACTAGTTTCTTAACAGTAGCTGCTATACACATATCTCCATGCTGGAAACGTGCATTTCGGCCTCTTCTAAGCTTTTTGTGACATTTCAAGCTTGTTACTGTCATTTCAGCAGTTTTACACTAGTTTCTTAACAGTAGCTGCTATACACACATCTCCATGCTGGAAACGTGCATTTCGGCCTCTTCTAAGCTTTTTGTGACATTTCAAGCTTGTTACTGTCATTGCAACAGTTTTGCACTAGTTTCTTAACAGTAGCTGCTATACACACTTCTCTATGCTGGAAACGTGCGTTTCGGCCTCTTCTAAGCTTTTTGTGACATTTCAAGCTTGTTACTGTCATTTCAACAGTTTTACACTAGTTTCTTAACAGTAGCTGCTATACACATATCTCTATGCTGGAAACGTGCGTTTCGGCCTCTTCTAAGCTTTTTGTGACGTTTCAAGCTTGTTACTGTCATTTCAGCAGTTTTACACTAGTTTCTTAACAGTAGCTGCTATACACACATCTCCATGCTGGAAACGTGCGTTTCGGCCTCTTCTAAGCTTTTTGTGACATTTCAAGCTTGTTACTGTCATTTCAACAGTTTTACACTAGTTTCTTAACAGTAGCTGCTATACACACATCTCCATGCTGGAAACGTGCATTTCGGCCTCTTTTAAGCTTATTGTGACGTTTTAAGCTTGTTACTGTCATTGCAACAAGTTTGCACTAGTTTCTTAACAGTAGCTGCTATACACACTTCTCAATGCTGGAAACGTGCATTTCGGCCTCTTCTAAGCTTATTGTGACGTTTCAAGCTTGTTACTGTCATTTCAACAGTTTTACACTAGTTTCTTAACAGTAGCTGCTATACACACAACTCTATGCTGGAAACGTGCGTTTCGGCCTCTTCTGGGCTTTTTGTGACGTTTTAAGCTTGTTACTGTCATTGCAACAGTTTTACACTAGTTTCTTAACAGTAGCTGCTATA
>JAQOOF010000771.1:0-18417 GCA_029931835.1 Etheostoma nigrum | reverse complement strand
GAATAGATTAGCATAGAACTGAAAAGATTAGAATAGAAGATAGAAGAGAATAGAACTAAATAGATTAACATAGAACTGAATAGAATAGAACTGAATAGATTAGCATAGAACTGAAAAGAATAGAATAGAAATAGAAGAGAATTGAACTAAATAGATTAACATAGAACTGAAGAGAACAGAACTGAATAGATTAGCATAGAACTGAGAAGAATAGAATAGAAATAGAAGAGAATAGAAAAGAAGAGAATAGAGAGACAGCTGTGCAATGAGATTTAAAGCAACTTCTTTTCTAGTTGCCAACATGTATACGTAAAATAAATATAACATGGAATAAAATAAGTATAGTAAAAAAAAGGTACACAGCTTTGAGACTGTATATACATATAGTACGTATAGAAAATACATAAATATGGTTTTATATACAGTGTGATATGCAGTGTGGGTTATTGCACATTATGTCAATATTGCCCAATAGTGGTGATCATATTCAATGAGAATAGATATTGGACAATATACAGGTATAGTACACAGGTATAGTACAGTTTACAGGTATAGTACAGTATACAGGTATAGTACACAGGTATAGTACAGTTTACAGGTATAGTACAGTATACAGGTATAGTACACAGGTATAGTACAGTTTACAGGTATAGTACAGTATGCAGGTATAGTACACAGGTATAGTACAGTTTACAGGTATAGTACAGTATGCAGGTATAGTACAGTACACAGGTATAGTACAGTATACAGGTATAGTACAGTAGGTATAGTACAGTATACAGGTATAGTACAGTATACAGGTATAGTACAGTATACAGGTATAGTACAGTTTACAGGTATAGTACAGTATGCAGGTATAGTACACAGGTATAGTACAGTTTACAGGTATAGTACAGTATGCAGGTATAGTACAGTACACAGGTATAGTACAGTATACAGGTATAGTACAGTAGGTATAGTACAGTATACAGGTATAGTACAGTATACAGGTATAGTACAGTAGGTATAGTACAGTATACAGGTATAGTGTGTGTGTGTGTCTTTGTGCATGTGTGTGTGTGTCTGTGTTTGTGTCTCTCTCTATGTGTGTGTGTGTCTATCTCTGTGTGTGTGTCTGTGTGTGTGTGTGTGTGTCTATCTCTGTGTGTGTGTCTGTGTGTGTGTGTGTGTGGTGTGTCTCTATGTGTGTGTCTCTGTGTGTGTCTGTGTGTGTGTGTGTGTGTGTATGTGTGTCTGTGTGTGTGTCTCTGCGTGTGTGTTTCTGTGTGTGTCTGTGTGTGTGTCTCTGCGTGTGTGTCTCTGTGTGTGTGTGTGTCTCTGCGTGTGTCTCTGTGTGTGTGTGTGTGTGTCTCTGCGTGTGTGTCTCTGTGTGTGTCTGTGTGTGTGTCTCTGCGTGTGTGTCTCTGTGTGTGTGTGTGTCTCTGCGTGTGTCTCTGTGTGTGTGTGTGTGTGTCTCTGCGTGTGTGTGTGTCTCTGCGTGTGTCTCTCTGTGTGTGTGTGTGTGTGTTTGTGTGTGTGTCTCTGTGTGTGTGTGTGTCTCTGCGTGTGTCTCTCTGTGTGTGTGTGTGTGTGTGTGTGTGTGTGTCTCTGTGTGTGTGTGTGTCTCTGCGTGTGTCTCTGTGTGTGTGTGTGTGTGTGTTTGTGTGTGTGTCTCTGTGTGTGCGTGTGTGTGTCTCTGTGTGTGCGTGTGTGTGTCTCTGTGTGTGCGTGTGTGAGTCCAAAGTGGTCATGGCTGTTGTTGGATCTGTTCGTCCTTGTTCTGAGAAACATCCTTTGGTCCCGATGAAGATGAAACACCCTCCTCCTCCTCCTCTTCCTCCTCCTCTTCCTCCTCCTCTTCCTCCTCCTCCTCCCTGTGTGAAGCGTCCTCTCTTTGTCTCTTTGTCTCTTTGTCTCTCTTTGTCTCTCTTTGTCTCTCATGTGCATGATGCAGGTCCTGACGCTCTGGCCCAGATTAAAGGAGGAGGCCTTTATTTTTAGACGGCCATGTTTAATGAATGACCTCGCCTTGAGTCCCGAGCCCGTCGCCGTGGTGAAGAAGAGGAGGAGAGGTGTGCTCTCACGCCATACTGGAGACAACGGGGGGCATTCCCATTCCCCACACTATCCCCAGTATATATATATATATATATATGTATATATACTGTGTATACATGTATATATACATGTGTATACATATATATATATATATATATATATATGTATATACTGCACATAGTGTGTATTGTGAGACGAGACATGTTCACTAATCTAAGTGCTACTACGACAAACTGCCTAAGGCCTTTTTTGGTCTTTTTTATGTCTCTTTGCAGATACTTTATGTCTCTTTGCAGATACTTTATGTCTCTTTGCAGATACTTTATGTCTCTGTGCAGATACTTTATGTCTCTGTGCAGATACTTTATGTCTCTGTGCAGATACTTTATGTCTCTTTGCAGATACTTTATGTCTCTTTGCAGATACTTTATGTCTCTGTGCAGATACTTTATGTCTCTGTGCAGATACTTTATGTCTCTGTGCAGATACTTTATGTCTCTGTGCAGATACTTTATGTCTCTTTGCAGATACTTTATGTCTCTTTGCAGATACTTTATGTCTCTGTGCAGATACTTTATGTCTCTGTGCAGATACTTTATGTCTCTGTGCAGATACTTTATGTCTCTTTGCAGATACTTTATGTCTCTGTGCAGATACTTTATGTCTCTTTGCAGATACTTTATGTCTCTTTGCAGATACTTTATGTCTCTGTGCAGATACTTTATGTCTCTGTGCAGATACTGTATGTCTCTTTGCAGATACTGTATGTCTCTTTACAGATACTGTATTTCTCTTTGCAGATACTTTATGTCTCTGTGCAGATACTTTATGTCTCTTTGTAGATACTTTATGTCTCTGTGCAGATACTTTATGTCTCTTTGCAGATAATTTATGTCTCTGTGCAGATACTTTATGTCTCTTTGCAGATACTTTATGTCTCTTTGCAGATACTTTATGTCTCTGTGCAGATACTTTATGTCTCTTTGCAGATACTTTATGTCTCTGTGCAGATACTTTATGTCTCTTTGCAGATACTGTATGTCTCTTTGCAGATACTTTATGTCTCTTTGCAGATACTGTATGTCTCTTTGCAGATACTTTATGTCTCTTTGCAGATACTTTTTGTCTCTTTGTGGTTTTTTTGTGTCTTTGTGGTATTTCTGTGTCTTTGTGGTATTTTTGTGACTTTGTGTGGTCTTTTTTATCTCTTTGTTAATTAAATCTGAGTGCACACTAGTTTACACAGTAAATGTGATGTTGGGTGATGTAAGACTGGCCGCATTATGCTTATGATGAGTGTCTGAAAACATGCTGTGTGTGTGTGTGTTTGCGTGTGTGTGTGTGTTTGTCTGCGTATGTGTGTGAGTGTGTATGTATGTATGTGTGTGTGTGTGTGTGTTTGTGTGTAAGTTTGGTTGCGTGTCTGTGTGTGTGTGTGTCTCTATATGTGTGTGTCTCAGTCTCTGTGTGTGTGTGTGTGTGTGTGTCTCTATGTGTGTGCGTGTGTGTCTCTATTTGTGTGTGTGTGTCTCTGTCTCTAAGTGTGTCTCTCTATGTGTGTGTGTGTGTGTCTCTGTGTGTGTGTGTGTGTGTCTCTATGTGTGTGCGACTCTATATGTGTGTGTGTGTCTGTGTGTGTGTGTGTCTGTGTGTCTGTGTGTGTGTGTGTCTCTGTGTGTGTGACTCTATATGTGTGTGTGTGTCTCTATGTGTGTGTCTCTGTGTGTGTGTGTGTCTGTGTGTGTGTGTGTGTGTGACTCTATATGTGTGTGTGACTCTATATGTGTGTGTGTGTGTGTGTCTCTGTGTGTGTGTGTGTGTGTGTGTGTGTGTCTATGTGTCTGTGTGTGTGTGTGTCTCTCTGTGTGTGTCCCTCTATGTGTGTGTCTGTGTGTGTGTGTGTGTCTCTGTGTGTGTCTGTGTGTGTGTGTGTGTGTGTGTGTGTCTCTGTGTGTGTGTGTGTCTCTGTGTGTGTGTGTGTGTGTGTGTGTGTGTGTGTGACATGTTCTCATGCTGCCAGAGTCCAGCCTTAGTCCAGATTAATTGTGAGCATGTTGTCCAGCTGGGGATGAAAACAGACATGACATGTAATCACATCCCGGTGTGGGACAGCGGCGCCGGGCCGAACCACGCCCGCTGCAGGGGGGCGGGGGAGGAGGGGGACGGGGGGGGATGGGGTGGACGGAGGAACAAATCCTGCTCGTCTCCAATGGGTTCATTCATATCTATATATATTGTATTTTTACATAGACCGGTACCTAATATGGGAGATAGACTCTCCACACCTGGGGCTCTTTTAAAGATATTTGGAGTTATTATACTGTATATACATTATACATAGTATAATACATAGTATAGTATTTATATATACTATACTATGTATTATACTATATGTCATTTGTATGGATCAGAGCTGGATTATCTTAATTTGTGTATACAGTACATACAGTATATATACACAAATTAAGATAATCCAGCTCTGATGACATTTCTCAAAGCCTAAAACTCAAAAGGTTCTCACAAGTGTGTGTTATGTTGCCCTGCACACACACACACACACACACACACACACACACACACACACACACACACACACACACACACACACACACACACACTAATGGGTTAATATATTGTATTAACCGATCAACAATTTGTATATCTTAGTCTTTGTGTTTTCTCCTTAACTTCTCCAGGACATGAACACCTGTTTCCTGGTGAAAGTCTTGTGTTTTCTCCTTAACTTCTCCAGGACATGAACACCTGTTTCCTGGTGAAAGTCTTGTGTTTTCTCCTTAACTTCTCCAGGACATGAACACCTGTTTCCTGGTGAAAGTCTTGTGTTTTCTCCTTAACTTCTCCAGGACATGAACACCTGTTTCCTGGTGAAAGTCTGGTGTTTTCTCCTTAACTTCTCCAGGACATGAACACCTGTTTCCTGGTGAAAGTCTTGTGTTTTCTCCTTAACTTCTCCAGGACATGAACACCTGTTTCCTGGTGAAAGTCTGGTGTTTTCTCCTTAACTTTTTCCAACTGTGCTCCCCGCTTGAAAAGCCCACACATACACGCACACTCTGGAATAATTTATGTCAAGACACACTGTTGTACCATTGTACTTTAGCTGAGACAATGCACAGACTGTGTGTGTGTGTGTGTGTGTGTGTGTGTTTGTGTGTGTGTGTCTGTGTGTGTGTATGTGTGTGTGTGTGTGTCTGTGTGTGTGTGTGACCCCGGTTGGGACGGAGTGTGTGTTGTTAAACAAGCGCCCCCTCTGTCTGAGTCGCTGTCACTCCGGTGAATCAGCATATTGGAGCTTTAACAACGGAGCTGTTGAAGCTCAGAATGACGGTGTTGTGTCTCTCTCTCTCGCTCTCTCTCTCGTTCTCTCTCTCGTTCTCTCTCTCGCTCTCTCGCTCTCTCCCTCTCCAGCATACAGCGTCTGTTTGTCCCATTGTCACCTGAATGCCACCCACCCTGTGGCACACGCAGCAGAGAGGGTTAATTGATTAACAGACTTTAATTGTTATTCTGTCTTTCTCCAATGATCCCTGTATGTATGTGTGTGTGTGTGTGTGGGTTGTGTGTGTATGTGTGTATGTGTGTGTGTGTGTGTGTGTTCTTGTTTAACTACATTTGTGGGGTCCAAAAACCGGGAGTTCAGTATACTTGTGGGGTCCCAACAGCTGGAGCACACAACCTTAAAGGGATGTATGAGGATTAAGTAATTTCTGTGTGTGTGTGTGTGTGTGTGTCTGTTTCTATGTGTGTGTGTGTGTGTGTGTGTGATGAAGGTTAAAAGCCTAATAATGTGGTGGCTCCACCAGACAAGGGTTAAAAGGTCAGAAGTCTCTCTCTCTCTCTCTCTCTCCCTGTGGCGCCCCCTGGTGGACTCTCTGGGATCTGGACCCTCAACATATTCATCAGCTGAACTCTTTTTAGGAAGATTGTGAGACTAACCCACCGACACCAGAACGAGATCCAGGGTACAAGCGGCCGAAATGGGTTTCCTCAGGAGGGGGGCTGGTGTCTCCCTTAGAGATAGGGTGAGAAGCTCAGTCATCCGAGAGGAGCTCGGAGTAGAGCCGCTGCTCCTTCACGTCGAAAGGAGCCAGTTGAGGTGGTTCGGGCATCTGGTAAGGATGCCTCCTGGGGGGGGTCCCTAGGGAGGTGGTCCAGGCACGTCCAGCTGGGAGGAGGCCTCGGGGAAGACCCAGGACTAGGTGGAGGGACGTCCAGCTGGGAGGAGGCCTCGGGGAAGACCCAGGACTAGGTGGAGGGACGTCCAGCTGGGAGGAGGCCTCGGGGAAGACCCAGGACTAGGTGGAGAGATTATATCTCCAACCTGGCCTGGGAACGCCTAGGGATCCCCCAGTCGGAGCTGGTTGATGTGGCTCGGGAAAGGGAAGTTTGGGGTCCCCTACTGGAGCTGCTGCCCCCGAGACCCGACTCCGGATAAGCGGATGAAGATGGATGGATGGATGGACTAATAATACATTTAGTAATACATCTAATAATACATATAAAATACTATTTCAAAACCCCTTCAATGTTTTCTTCAAATGCCATAAAATTATTAAAATAATAAGACCCAAAATTAATGAAATCAGAGGACAACAGACAACACTTGAGGCGTAATAACATTCATTTATTCTTTATTATTGAATAATTTCTCCATTGTTTCAGTGTCAGCCATCGTATTACCCCACAGGACGATAACATGGAGTAGATATACTGGATATCAGGAGTCATTCATATTATTCACAATATCTTCATCTTCTTAAATCTCACAGAAAATAAAAACTTAATATCTAATATAATAGTGGATAAGCATGTTAAACTGAGCAGGAAGCTGTTAACCCAGAGTAGAAATATGAACAGGGTTAAAGGAGAGAAATGTATTTAAGCATGCATAATGTTTGTATGTATAATGTATGTATGCATAATGTATGTATGTATAATGTATGTATGCATAATGTATGTATGTATAATGTATGTATGCATAATGTATGTATGCATAATGTATGTATGTATAATGTATGTATGCATAATGTATGTATGTATAATGTATGTATGTATAATGTTTGTATGTTTAATATTTGTATGTATAATGTATGTATGAATAATGTATGTATGTATAATGTATGTATGTATAATGTTTGTATGTATAATGTGTGTATGTATAATGTATGTATGTATAATGTGTGTATGTATAATGTATGTATGTATAATGTGTGTATGTATAATGTTTGTATGTATAATGTGTGTATGTATAATGTGTGTATGTATAATGTATGTATGTATAATGTGTGTATGTATAATGTATGTATGTATAATGTGTGTATGTATAATGTATGTATGTATAATGTGTGTATAATGTGTGTATGTATAATGTATGTATGTATAATGTGTGTATGTATAATGTATGTATGTATAATGTGTGTATGTATAATGTATGTATGTATGATGTATGTATGTATAATGTATGTATGTATAATGTGTGTATGTATAATGTGTGTATGTATAATGTACTGTATGTATGTATAATGTGTGTATAATGTGTGTATGTATAATGTATGTATGTATAATGTGTGTATGTATAATGTATGTATGTATAATGTGTGTATGTATAATGTATGTATGTATAATGTATGTATGTATAATGTATGTATGTATAATGTGTGTATGTATAATGTGTGTATGTATAATGTATGTATGTATAATGTGTGTATGTATAATGTTTGTATGTATAATGTATGTATGTATAATGTATATATGCATAATGTATGTATGTATAATGTATGTATGTATAATGTATGTATGTATAATGTATGTATGTATAATGTTTGTATGTATAATGTGTGTATGTATAATGTGTGTATAATGTTTGTATGCATAATGTATGTATGTATAATGTTTGTATGTATAATGTATGTATGTATAATGTTTGTATGTATAATGTGTGTATGTATAATGTGTGTATGTATAATGTATGTATGTATAATGTATATATGCATAATGTATGTATGTATAATGTATGTATGTATAATGTATGTATGTATAATGTATGTATGTATAATGTATGTATGTATAATGTTTGTATGTATAATGTGTGTATGTATAATGTGTGTATAATGTTTGTATGCATAATGTATGTATGTATAATGTTTGTATGTATAATGTATGTATGTATAATGTTTGTATGTATAATGTGTGTATGTATAATGTGTGTATAATGTTTGTATGTATAATGTGTGTATGTATAATGTATGTATGTATAATGTTTGTATGTATAATGTATGTATGTATAATGTGTGTATGTATAATGTATGTATGTATAATGTATGTATGTATAATGTTTGTATGTATAATGTGTGTATGTATAATGTGTGTATAATGTTTGTATGCATAATGTGTGTATGTATAATGTATGTATGTATAATGTGTGTATGTGTAATGTTTGTATGTATAATGTTTGTATGTATAATGTGTGTATGTATAATGTATGTATGTATAATGTATGTATGTATAATGTTTGTATGTATCATGTTTTTATGTATAATGTGTGTATGTATAATGTGTGTATAATGTTTGTATGCATAATGTATGTATGTATAATGGTTGTATGTATAATTTATGTATGTATAATGTATGTATGTATAATGTGTGTATGTATAATGTGTGTATAATGTGTGTATGCATAATGTATGTATGTATAATGTATGTCTGTATAATGTATGTATGTATAAGGTTTGTATGTATAATGTTTGTATGTATAATGTATGTATAATGTTTGTATGGATAATGTATGTATGTATAATGTGTGTATGTATAATGTTTATATAATGTGTGTATGTATAATGTATGTATGTATAATGTTTGTATGTATAATGTTTATATAATGTGTGTATGCATAATGTATGTATGTATAATGTGTGTATGTATAATGTATGTATGTATAATGTTTGTATGTATAATGTGTGTATGTATAATGTTTGTATGTATAATGTGTGTATGTATAATGTATGTATGTATAATGTGTGTATGTATAATGTGTGTATGTATAATGTGTGTATAATGTGTGTATGCATAATGTGTGTATGTATAATGAATGTATGTATAATGTGTGTATGTGTAATGTTTGTATGTATAATGTTTGTATGTATAATGTTTGTATGTATAATGTGTGTATGTATAATGTATGCATGTATAATCTTTGTATGTATAATGTTTGTATGTATAATGTGTGTATGTATAATGTGTGTATGTATAATGTTTGTATGCATAATGTATGTATGTATAATGTATGTATGTATAATGGTTGTATGTATAATTTATGTATGTATAATGTGTGTATGTATAATGTTTGTATGTATAATGTGTGTATGTATAATGTATGTATGTATAATGTTTGTATGCATAATGTATGTATGTATAATGGTTGTATGTATAATTTATGTATGTATAATGTGTGTATGTATAATGTTTGTATGTATAATGTGTGTATGTATAATGTATGTATGTATAATGTATGTATGTTTAATGTTTGTATGTATAATATTTGTATGTATAATGTTTGTATGTATGTATGTACAATGTATGTTTGTATAATGTGTGTATGTATAATGTTTGTATGTATGTATGTACAATGTATGTTTGTATAATGTGTGTATGTATAATGTATGTATGTATAATGTATGTATGTATAATGTGTGTATGTATAATGTATGTATGTATAATGTTTGTATGCATAATGTATGTATGTATAATGGTTGTATGTATAATTTATGTATGTATAATGTGTGTATGTATAATGTATGTATGTATAATATTTGTATGTATAATGTATGTATTATGTATAATGTTTGTATGTATAATGTATGTATCTATAATGTATGTATGTATAATGTGTGTATGTATAATGTATGTATAATGTGTGTATGTATAATGTATGTATGTATAATGTATGTATGTATGTATGTATAATGTATGTATGTATAATGTGTGTATGCATAATGTATGTATTATGTATGTATAATGTATGTCTGTATAATGTTTGTATGTATAATGTATGTATGTATAATGTGTGTATGTATGTATAATGTATGTTTGTATAATGTATGTATAATGTTTGTATGTATAATGTATGCATAATGTATGTATAATGTATGTATGTATAATGTATGTATGTATAATGTATGTATAATGTATGTATGTATAATGTTTGTATGTATAATGCATGTATGTATAATGTATGTATGTATAATGTGTGTAAGTATAATGTTTGTATGTATGCACAATGTATGTTTGTATAATGTATGTATGTATAATGTTTGTATGTATAATGTATGCATAATGTATGTATAATGTATGTATGTATAATGTATTTATGTATAATGTTTGTATGTATAATGTTTGTATGTATAATGTTTGTATATATAATGTATGTATGTATAATGTGTGTATGTATAATGTTTGTATGTATGTATAATGTATGTTTGTATAATGTATGTATGTATAATGTTTGTATGTATAATGTATGCATAATGTATGTATAATGTATGTATGTATAATGTTTATATGTATAATGTATGTATGTATAATGTGTGTATGTATAATGTTTGTATGTATGTACAATGTATGTTTGTATAATGTATGTATGTATAATGTTTGTATGTATAATGTATGCATAATGTATGTATAATGTATGTATGTATAATGTATGTATGTATGTATGTATAATGTTTGTATGTATAATGTGTGTATGTATAATGTATGTATGTATAATGTGTGTATGTATAATGTATGTATGTATAATGTGTGTATGTATAATGTATGTATGTATAATGTATGTATGTATAATGTATGTATGTATAATGTGTGTATGTATAATGTGTGTATGTATAATGTGTGTATGTATAATGTTTGTATGTATAATGTATGTATGTATAATGTATATATGCATAATGTATGTATGTATAATGTATGTATGTATAATGTATGTATGTATAATGTTTGTATGTATAATGTGTGTATGTATAATGTGTGTATAATGTTTGCATGCATAATGTATGTATGTATAATGTTTGTATGTATAATGTATGTATGTATAATGTTTGTATGTATAATGTGTGTCTGTATAATGTGTGTATGTATAATGTATGTATGTATAATGTATATATGCATAATGTATGTATGTATAATGTATGTATGTATAATGTATGTATGTATAATGTATGTATGTATAATGTATGTATGTATAATGTTTGTATGTATAATGTGTGTATGTATAATGTGTGTATAATGTTTGTATGCATAATGTATGTATGTATAATGTTTGTATGTATAATGTATGTATGTATAATGTTTGTATGTATAATGTGTGTATGTATAATGTGTGTATAATGTTTGTATGTATAATGTGTGTATGTATAATGTATGTATGTATAATGTTTGTATGTATAATGTATGTATGTATAATGTTTGTATGTATAATGTGTGTATGTATAATGTGTGTATAATGTTTGTATGCATAATGTGTGTATGTATAATGTATGTATGTATAATGTGTGTATGTGTAATGTTTGTATGTATAATGTGTGTCTGTATAATGTATGTATGTATAATGTATGTATGTATAATGTTTGTATGTATAATGTTTTTATGTATAATGTGGGTATGTATAATGTGTGTATAATGTTTGTATGCATAATGTATGTATGTATAATGGTTGTATGTATAATTTATGTATGTATAATGTATGTATGTATAATGTGTGTATGTATAATGTGTGTATAATGTGTGTATGCATAATGTATGTATGTATAATGTATGTATGTATAATGTATGTATGTATAATGTTTGTATGTATAATGTTTGTATGTATAATGTTTGTATGTATAATGTATGTATAATGTTTGTATGCATAATGTATGTATGTATAATGTGTGTATGTATAATGTATGTATGTATAATGTTTGTATGTATAATGTGTGTATGTATAATGTTTGTATGTATAATGTGTGTATGTATAATGTATGTATGTATAATGTGTGTATGTATAATGTGTGTATGTATAATGTGTGTATGCATAATGTGTGTATGTATAATGAATGTATGTATAATGTGTGTATGTGTAATGTTTGTATGTATAATGTTTGTATGTATAATGTTTGTATGTATAATGTGTGTATGTATAATGTATGTATGTATAATGTGTGTATGTATAATGTATGCATGTATAATCTTTGTATGTATAATGTTTGTATGTATAATGTGTGTATGTATAATGTGTGTATGTATAATGTTTGTATGCATAATGTATGTATGTATAATGTATGTATGTATAATGGTTGTATGTACAATTTATGTATGTATAATGTGTGTATGTATAATATTTGTATGTATAATGTGTGTATGTATAATGTATGTATGTATAATGTTTGTATGCATAATGTATGTATGTACAATGGTTGTATGTATAATTTATGTATGTATAATGTGTGTATGTATAATGTTTGTATGTATAATGTGTGTATGTATAATGTATGTATGTATAA
Organism: Etheostoma nigrum; assembly: GCA_029931835.1. Lineage (NCBI taxonomy): Eukaryota > Metazoa > Chordata > Actinopteri > Perciformes > Percidae > Etheostoma > Etheostoma nigrum. The sequence continues at coordinate 5,824 of JAQOOF010000771.1, read as the reverse complement.
TGTTTGTATGCATAATGTATGTATGTATAATGGTTGTATGTATAATTTATGTATGTATAATGTATGTATGTATAATGTTTGTATGCATAATGTATGTATGTATAATGTGTGTATGTATAATGTATGTATGTATGTATAATGTATGTATGTATAATGTGTGTATAATGTGTGTATGTATAATGTATGTATGTATAATGTGTGTATGTATAATGTGTGTATGTATAATGTATGTATGTATAATGTTTGTATGTATAATGTGTGTATGTATAATGTTTGTATGCATAATGTATGTATGTATAATGTGTGTATGTATAATGTATGTATGTATGTATAATGTTTGTTTGTATAATGTTTGTATAATGTGTGTATGTATAATGTATGTATGTATAATGGTTGTATGTATAATTTATGTATGTATAATGTGTGTATGTATAATGTGTGTATGTATAATGTATGTATGTATAATGTTTGTATGTATAATGTATGTATGTATAATGGTTGTATGTATAATGTTTGTATGTATAATGTATGTATGTATGTATAATGTATGTATAATGTGTATCTATAATGTATGTATGTATAATGTATGTATGTATAATGTGTGTATGTATAATGTATGTATGTATGTATAATGTATGTATAATGTGTATCTATAATGTGTGTATAATGTATGTATGCATAATGTATGCATGTATAATGTGTGTATGTATAATGTTTGTATGTATAATGTATGTATGTATAATGTATGTATGTATAATGTTTGTATGTATAATGTAAGTATGTATAATGTATGTATGTATAATGTATGTATAATGTTTGTATGTATAATGTATGTATGTATAATGTAAGTATGTATAATGTATGTATGTATAATGTATGTATGTATAATGTTTGTATGTATAATGTATGCATGTATAATGTGTGTATGTATAATGTTTGTATGTATAATGTATGTATCTATAATGTATGTATGTATAATGTGTTTATGTATAATGTTTGTATGTATAATGTTTGTATGTATAATGTATGTATGTATAATGTATGTATGTATAATGTGTGTATGTATAATGTATGTATGTATAATGTTTGTCTGTATAATGTTTATATGTATAATGTTTGTATGTATAATGTATGTATGTATAATGTATGTATGTTTAATGTTTGTATGTATAATATTTGTATGTATAATGTTTGTATGTATGTATGCACAATGTATGTTTGTATAATGTGTGTATGTATAATGTTTGTATGTATGTATGTACAATGTATGTTTGTATAATGTGTGTATGTATAATGTATGTATGTATAATGTATGTATGTATAATGTTTGTATGTATAATGTATTTATGTATAAAGTCTGTATGTATAATGTATTTATGTATAATGTGTGTATGTATAATGTATGTATGTATAATGTATGTATGTATAATGTATGAATGTATGTTTGTTTGCATAATGCATGTATGTATAATGTATGTATGTATAATATTTGTATGTATAATGTATGTATTATGTATAATGTATGTATGTATAATGTATGTATCTATAATGTATGTATGTATAATGTGTGTATGTATAATGTATGTATAATGTGTGTATGTATAATGTATGTATGTATAATGTATGTATGTATGTATAATGTATGTATGTATAATGTGTGTATGCATAATGTATGTATTATGTATGTATAATGTATGTCTGTATAATGTATGTATGTACAATGTTTGTATGTATAATGTATGCATAATGTATGTATAATGTATGTATGTATAATGTTTATATGTATAATGTTTGTATGTATAATGTATGTATGTATAATGTGTGTATGTATGTATAATGTATGTTTGTATAATGTATGTATAATGTTTGTATGTATAATGTATGCATAATGTATGTATAATGTCTGTATAATGTATGTCTGTATAATGTTTGTATGTATAATGTTTGTATGTATAATGTATGCATAATGTATGTATAATGTATGTATGTATAATGTTTATATGTATAATGTTTGTATGTATAATGTATGTATGTATAATGTATGTATGTATAATGTGTGTAAGTATAATGTATGTATGTATAATGTTTGTATGTATGCACAATGTATGTTTGTATAATGTATGTATGTATAATGTTTGTATGTATAATGTATGCATAATGTATGTATAATGTATGTATGTATAATGTTTATATGTATAATGTTTGTATGTATAATGTATGTATGTATAATGTATGTATGTATAATGTGTGTAAGTATAATGTATGTATGTATAATGTTTGTATGTATGCACAATGTATGTTTGTATAATGTATGTATGTATAATGTTTGTATGTATAATGTATGCATAATGTATGTATAATGTATGTATGTATAATGTATTTATGTATAATGTTTGTATGTATAATGTTTGTATGTATAATGTTTGTATATATAATGTATGTATGTATAATGTGTGTATGTATAATGTTTGTATGTATGTATAATGTATGTTTGTATAATGTATGTATGTATAATGTTTGTATGTATAATGTATGCATAATGTATGTATAATGTATGTATGTATAATGTTTATATGTATAATGTATGTATGTATAATGTATGTATGTATAATGTGTGTATGTATAATGTTTGTATGTATGTACAATGTATGTTTGTATAATGTATGTATGTATAATGTTTGTATGTATAATGTATGCATAATGTATGTATAATGTATGTATGTATAATGTATGTATGTATGTATAATGTTTGTATGTATAATGTTTGTATGTATAATGTATGTATGTATAATGTTTGTATGTATAATGTTTGTATGTATAATGTTTGTATATATAATGTATGTATGTATAATGTTTGTATGTATAATGTTTGTATGTATAATGTTTGTATGTATAATGTTTGTATGTATAATGTTTGTATGTATAATGTAACATAGGACAGGAACCATTCACCGTTCACACACTGTGGCCAAGGCTGCTGTACAAGGAGCCATCTGCTCATCAGATACACACTCACACACATTTACACACCAATGGAGCAGCATCGGGGGCAACTTGGGGTTCAGTGGAGGTTCAGCAGGGCCGGCCTGTGGCTTAGGCAGTATAGGCAAATGCTAAGGGCGCAAACCACCAGGGGGCGCCCGGCCTGTGCTGTACCCATAACCGTACGTTCACACCGCCACCGACTTGAGCGTCTAAAGATACCGGAAGTCATTCATTTTCAATGGAAGCCGGCTTCTCTCAGCTGCAAGGAGCGGCAAATCTGTCGGCGTCGCGTTTTGGGCGTTTTGAGCGTGTTGAGCGTCAATCTGAAAGTTGACATTTTTCAACTTTATGGTAATGAGCTATGACGCGGTTCAGCGGCAAGTAGCGGTTAACGCCAGCCGCCAATCGGAATATAGAAGTCCTTCACGCTGACTGATTCCGGAGAAACATACGATGTAATCTTTTCGTTTTTACCAAAACATTTGTTCCGAGGGAAATAGTGGATCAGCTCATCCTCGCCGTTGCTGGGTTTCCTATTATTTATGATATGACGTTGTTTGCGTATAGGGACTAGTTAAAAAAAACGAGGCATGGGATAAAGTAGCCGAGATAGTCGGTGTGTCCGGTGAGTTGATGATTCATCATCTTTTTAACGAGGGAAATGAGCAGTGCGCCGTAGCATGGTTCCCCGTACTTTTTGACAAGCGTCCTTGGCGGGGCGGCCAGAGCTTTTTTGCAGCTCAAGTCGGTAGCGGTGTGTAGCCTACGTAACAGTAACGTCACCTTAATTAAAAAAAAAATAAGCCCGACTTCTTTTACCTGCATCTAAATCTCATAATGTCAAAGCATCCTAAACTGTCTGGTGCCCAGGGGAGGAAAAAAAGAAAAGAAGAGGAGGAAAAACGTGACAAAGACAGAGGTAATGTTACAGTAAAGGTGATGATGATAATGATATTATTTTGCTGTTGCAGAACAATGATCGATAATAGCATTAGCCGTTAGCATGACATAGTTGGCTAATCAATAAATAGCGAGCGCTATCTGTTAGTTTTAACATCAGTTAATGTTATGGAAGGGCCCAGTTGTTGGAAAATAGTGATTTAAATGCCCCCCCCCTCTTGCCATCCTCAGGCAAGTGTGTATATATTAGATTTATTAAGCAGATATTATAATGTTAATTGCATTGACATGGTTATTTTACCTTTTCCCAGGTGGTAATAGTCGTTCAAAATACTATTAATTTTTCATACTTATAAGCCTAGCTATTAGCTGTGTTATAGCTCATATTATCTTAAGTGTGTTCATCATGTTAAACTATGTTAGTGTTAAAGTGTACATCATTAATGTTACAGCAAAGTTAGCATTCCCACATGCTATAGTATATTATTCTGCAGTTTACCGATCCATTGCATTATTCTAATTAGCATTTCACTGTAATAACAATAAATTACAGTAATAATTTTTCTAATCCAAAATTTATATTGTATATTATAAACAATAGTGTACATCATGCATGCATCTCTTTTTTGTTTATATTATTTAATTTAGTTTGACTTCATTCTTGAAATAATGTGTTTATTATTAGACTGGGGTCACATATTCCTCTTCTGTCTTCAGATGCACTGCTGAGGTTTCTCAGTCAAACCCTTGCAAATCATCTCACCTCAGCAGCACAACCCAGCACTGAAGAAGCAGCATCAAGTGCCCCTCCTTTTGAAGTAATTCAAGTTAAGGCAGACTAAAATAACCAGAAGAGCTATTCATAAGATCATATTTTCATGTTTTTTTTTTTAAATGCTTGTATTTTTTGTGCCTACTCATTTCTTTGATTTCTTACTTTGCACAGTGCCATATTTATATTGTATTTAATTTAATGTCACTTGTTTACACTTTTTTGGGAGTATTTAAATGTAATACTTTCTATAGGTTATTTATATTGTATTTACGTTAATGTCACTTGTTTAAACTTTTTTGGTAGTATTTTAATTTAATACTTTATATAAGCTATTTATATTGTATTTCAGATATTGAGTTCATTAGTTTTGTTTCTTTAATTATTTTTAAGTTTTTTTAATGTGAATATTGTTTTATGTAAATAAAAAATGTCCAAGACAAAGCTTTTTAGTTTCTTGTGAGTATATGTACACTAGCAGACATGCAAGTACTGTACAGGGGGGCGCCACCTAAAATCTTGCCTAGGGCACCAAATTGTTTAGGGCCGGGCCTGAGGTTCAGTGTCTTGCCCAAGGACACTTCAACATGGGACTGCAGGGCCATGGATTAAATCACCATCCTTGTGATTGGTATGTGGCTATATACTGCAAACTTAAGAGAAGATGTCTAATGGCTTCTACGGACCGAACTCGTTCCTCCCAGCCTGGCCTGGCCTCAGATTTCTCTCCCTCAATAAGCATGTTGATGTATTCTCTAGTGGAGAGAGGATCTGGCTTCAGTGTTTTCTCTTTAAGTTCGTTGAAACACTTCCTAGATCTCTCTATCAGTGTGTTCAACTCACTGCCCCTCCCACGATCTTCAGTTATACCAGTTTTAAGCTGCTTCTGCATATCTTGATATGACTTCTCAAGCTGCTTTCTTTCTCTGAGGACGTTTTTTGTCATTTTCAAGCTTTTGGTTTCTATGACATTTAAAGCAACAAAGAACCTCTTCATGCCTTTCGTTACTATGTTCCAAAACATCTGATCAAAGCCTTCATCTCCATCTTCATCATGCTCACTCATGCCTTCTGCTGCAGATGAGTTGTTGTCTGTAAACAACACTGAATTATTGAATTTGAAGTGAACCGGCAGCCCGTCTTTTGTTTTAGGACATGGGACACCTG
>JAQOOF010000770.1:5000-18447 GCA_029931835.1 Etheostoma nigrum | reverse complement strand
TATTCATCACATTGTGGGGACAAGAATTTGTTTACACAGTCACGTCATGGGGACCACTTGCGGTATGGGGACAAAAAATCGGGTCCCCATAAAGGAAACCTTTTTAAATGAATGCTGAAGTCATTCTAATGGTGCCTATGTGATTTTTAGCATTGGCCCAAAATACATGGTTTTCACTTAGTGTGTGTGTGTGAATGGTGTGCTCACCATCGCCCCCTGAAGGTTGAGACTGGTAACGCACTCATTGCTTCACACACACATATTCCAAATATGGTTAGTTACCGCCCACTTCCTGGTCCTCATTAGAGATGATTTCAGCAGCAAAAAGTAATTCAGTGTTTAGGCTACTGGTGAATAGGGTAAAATTTTAAAATAATAGATATCAACATGAAACTTCCTAAGTTGACTACTTACACAAGTATATAAAAAAAATGTATTGCAAGTTTCTGAAATTTGCATGTTAAATTATGCTACTTAGACATTTTCTCAATAATTTTGCATATATTTTTGGTAGATAGATCTGAACATATGATAAAACCAGGTGCAAAATTATTTTTTCTTTCTGTTTACACACAAGATGAAAAAATTATAAAATGGATTTCAGGATATCTGCTTTCATTATCTAAGATATCAAAATATACTGTCCATAGCCTTGGCATATTAATTTGATTACAATGTCACATGAATCAGACCATCAATGATTTATTTGTTATTTATGATTTATTAACAAATCCCTCTGAACATATCTTCAGAATATTGCTCTGTCTAACTGGAAAGTTTTGTGTACATAGGTTCTACATTGCTGAGATGTTTATACTGGAGAATAAACAAACAAAATAAATGATCAGGCCCTAAGTAATAATAATATATAATATTTAAAGCTGATGAAAATTGATTATTTTATAAAATGGCAAGAATATAAGGCCTACATCTGCAGTAACAATGGCATATCATGTACAAGGTCGCCGACAAAACCCATCAGTCAGCTTCACCGTGAGCTGACTGATGGGAGCCTGGTTAGTTAGCTTCCCCGTCAGACTGAGGGGACTGTTTTGTGGGGAAAAGTAAGCTTGAGGCGGCACTGGTTCATAACAACACAACAGAACAAAACTAATCATTCAAAAGACCATACCAGAGACAGATCCTGGCTAAATAAAGACACAGTGACCACCAACTGGGTCAGGCAGAGATGCACGTCCTCCTCCACTGTGAAACATTATCTTCATTAAGAGATTTACACCTTGGAAAAACAACAATAAAACTTCCCAAAGTTAACATCACAAAAGAAACTGGTAGTTCAGGAGAATGGACAGCAGCTCCACTGACAGCTAAATATGTATCTGCCTGCCAGCCTGAGGGACTCAAAACCACTTTAGGATCCAATAATGTACAGATTTGTTTAGCACTGTATAGTAATTATATCATACAAAATATGTAACTGTTCTCTGAAGCCAAAACTTCTCCATGGCAGGGATATAAGGCCTACACCTGCAGTAACATTGGCATATCATGTAAAAGGTCGCAGACAAAACCCGTGCTAGACAGTTGTATGGACACAGAACAAGAACAACAGCAGATGTCACAGCTTTCTAAAGTATAATTTTCCATTACAGGACCATATGTATAGTAGCTGTGCTTAGACTCTTACACTGTCAGTTGTGACGGCCTCAGCTTTTGAGATCCTGAGCATATCTGTTTCTCTCATTGAATAGACCATCACAGCTGTGCTCTGATGCCACAACTTCTCCATAACAGAAAGCATGGCACGGCACCTTCATCAAGGTGGAGATGGCCATGCTTGCTGCTGCCTCAAGCTTACTTTTCCCCACAAAACTGTCCCCTCAGTCAGCTCACGGTGAAGCTAACTAACCAGGCTCCTCATCAGTCAGCTTCCCCGTCAGACTGAGGGGACTGTTTTGTGGGGAAAAGTAAGCTTGAGGCGGCACTGGTTCATAACAACACAACAGAACAAAACTAATCATTCAAAAGACCATACCAGAGACAGATCCTGGCTAAATAAAGACACAGTGACCACCAACTGGGTCAGGCAGAGATGCACGTCCTCCTCCACTGTGAAACATTATCTTCATTTAGAGATTTACACCTTGGAAAAATAAAAAGAACAATAAAACTTCCCAAAGTTAACATCACAAAAGAAACTGGTAGTTCAGGAGAATGGACAGCAGCTCCACTGACAGCTAAATATGTACCTGCCTGCCAGCCTGAGGGACTCAAAACCACTTTAGGATCCAATAATGTACAGACTTGTTTAGCACTGTATAGTAATTATATCATACAAAATATGTAACTGTTCTCTGAAGCCAAAACTTCTCCATGGCAGGGATATAAGGCCTACACCTGCAGTAACATTGGCATATCATGTAAAAGGTCGCAGACAAAACCCATGCTAGACAGTTGTATGGACACAGAACAAGAACAACAGCAGATGTCACAGCTTTCTAAAGTATAATTTTCCATTCCAGGACCATATGTAGATTAGCTGTGCTTAGACTCTTACACTGTCAGTTGTGACGGCCTCAGCTTTTGAGATCCTGAGCATATCTGTTTCTCTCATTGAATAGACCATCACAGCTGTGCTCTGATGCCACAACTTCTCCATAACAGAAAGCATGGCACGGCACCTTCATCAAGGTGGAGATGGCCATGCTTGCTGCTGCCTCAAGCTTACTTTTCCCCACAAAACTGTCCCCTCAGTCAGCTCACAGTGAAACTAACCAGGCTCCTCTCAGTCAGCTCACGGTGAAGCTAACTAACCAGGCTCCCATCAGTCAGCTTCCCCGTCAGACTGAGGGGACTGTTTTGTGGGGAAAAGTAAGCTTGAGGCGGCACTGGTTCATAACAACACAACAGAACAAAACTAATCATTCAAAAGACCATACCAGAGACAGATCCTGGCTAAATAAAGACACAGTGACCACCAACTGGGTCAGGCAGAGATGCACGTCCTCCTCCACTGTGAAACATTATCTTCATTAAGAGATTTACACCTTGGAAAAACAACAATAATACTCCCCAAAGTTAACATCACAAAAGAAGCTGGTAGTTCAGGAGAATGGACAGCAGCTCCACTGACAGCTAAATATGTACCTGCCTGCCAGCCTGAGGGACTCAAAACCACTTTAGGATCCAATAATGTACAGATTTGTTTAGCACTGTATAGTAATTATATCATACAAAATATGTAACTGTTCTCTGAAGCCAAAACTTCTCCATGGCAGGGATATAAGGCCTACACCTGCAGTAACATTGGCATATCATGTAAAAGGTCGCAGACAAAACCCGTGCTAGACAGTTGTATGGACACAGAACAAGAACAACAGTAGATGTCACAGCTTTCTAAAGTATAATTTTCCATTACAGGACCATATGTATAGTAGCTGTGCTTAGACTCTTACACTGTCAGTTGTGACGGCCTCAGCTTTTGAGATCCTGAGCATATCTGTTTCTCTCATTGAATAGACCATCACAGCTGTGCTCTGATGCCACAACTTCTCCATAACAGAAAGCATGGCACGGCACCTTCATCAAGGTGGAGATGGCCATGCTTGCTGCTGCCTCAAGCTTACTTTTCCCCACAAAACTGTCCCCTCAGTCAGCTCACGGTGAAGCTAACTAACCAGGCTCCCATCAGTCAGCTTCCCCGTCAGACTGAGGGGACTGTTTTGTGGGGAAAAGTAAGCTTGAGGCGGCACTGGTTCATAACAACACAACAGAACGAAACTAATCATTCAAAAGACCATACCAGAGACAGATCCTGGCTAAATAAAGACACAGTGACCACCAACTGGGTCAGGCAGAGATGCACGTCCTCCTCCACTGTGAAACATTATCTTCATTTAGAGATTTACACCTTGGAAAAATAAAAAACAATAATACTCCCCAAAGTTAACATCACAAAAGAAGCTTGTAGTTCAGGAGAATGGACAGCAGCTCCACTGACAGCTAAATATGTACCTGCCTGCCAGCCTGAGGGACTCAAAACCACTTTAGGATCCAATAATGTACAGATTTGTTTAGCACTGTATAGTAATTATATCATACAAAATATGTAACTGTTCTCTGAAGCCAAAACTTCTCCATGGCAGGGATATAAGGCCTACACCTGCAGTAACATTGGCATATCATGTAAAAGGTCGCAGACAAAACCCGTGCTAGACAGTTGTATGGACACAGAACAAGAACAACAGCAGATGTCACAGCTTTCTAAAGTATAATTTTCCATTCCAGGACCATATGTAGATTAGCTGTGCTTAGACTCTTACATTGTCAGTTGTGACGGCCTCAGCTTTTGAGATCCTGAGCATATCTGTTTCTCTCATTGAATAGACCATCACAGCTGTGCTCTGATGCCACAACTTCTCCATACCTGAAAGCATGGCACGGCACCTTCATCAAGGTGGAGATGGCCATGCTTGCTGCTGCCTCAAGCTTACTTTTCCCCACAAAACTGTCCCCTCAGTCAGCTCACAGTGAAACTAACCAGGCTCCTCTCAGTCAGCTCACGGTGAAACTAACTAACCAGGCTCCCCTCAGTCAGCTCACGATGAAACTAACTAACCAGGCTCCCCTCAGTCAGCTCACGATGAAACTAACTAACCAGGCTCCCCTCAGTCAGCTCACGGTGAAGCTAACTAACCAGGCTCCCCTCAGTCAGCTCACGATGAAAATAACTAACCAGGTTCCCCTCAGTCAGCTCATGGTGAAGCTAACTAACCAGGCTCCTCTCAGTCAGCTCGTGGTGAAGTTAACTAACCAGGCTCCTCTCAGTCAGCTCACGGTGAAGCTAACTAACCAGGCTCATATCAGTTAGCTGATGGTGAAGCTTACTAACCAGGCTCCTATCTGTATTTTGGACTTTGTTTTCACTACAAGTCTAAAAAAAGACGTTATTGAAGGCATGTCTCATCTTAAAGGTCACAATTCACCTTCTGGATGAGTAAGATTGTTTGCACAAGATTACAGCTAATGGGCTAATGAATTGTACAGAGAAACTAAAGCGAAACAGAAGGTAAGTGAATTTATTTGTGGTAGTGGGATATTTGAAGGCATGCAATGAACCATTACAACCAGTGTTTAGTGCTAAAATAGGTTAATTAGCTCTAATTAGTTTGCATAATAGCTAGTTAGGAATAGGCTTACTATCCTGTAGACGCAGAATGTAGGCCTCATTTTGGTTTTTGTATACAATTCATTGTAAAGGTGTTGAATGCAAACTTAAAAGACATTGCTAATTATATAGTCTTATTATTTTGTTAAAATGGTTTTATTCATAATATTCTAGCTTATATGAATGTGTTTTATTATTTTTGTTATGAATTCCTGATCAATATTTGCAATGATGGTATATTTAAGTGAATGTATGAAGTACTAAATTTGAACATAAATTGAGGCTTATGACTAAGGTGCTTAAAAAAGATTGAAGTAATTTTAAATGACAATATTTCACAGGGCAATCTAAAATAGTGGATCTAATTCACAAGAAAATGAAAAGAGACTGTAGCTTCCGTTTTGGGGCTTTTAATTTGAAATCCCACAGGAAGTCAAGTGTACCTTTTTATTAAAGGAAACTTAACAGCTAGCTAGCTTCTGTCAACATATGCTCATGGAATTGAGTTGCTAAAATGGGGTGACAGGTATTGATAAAGAAAAAAGAAGACTCAGAGGGTTGCGTTAAATGTATTTACAGTAACAACTTTGTTGTTGCAGTGTGTTTTCTCTAATCCGAGCTGCATTAACAACATGTGCTCAAGTGGATAGTGGCTACAAGATACAAGAAAATGTGAGTATTCAAGACAATAAATAATTGTAAGTTATTTTGCTGTGATGTAGCCCAGCTAATAGCATATGTTGGAAGATATCAATATTAGGCTATGTTCTGACTGCAGGCAAATCAGATATTTAAGAAATTTAAGTAGCTAAGAACAGGAAGGAATTCTTGTGCTTGATGTACTATAGTATGAATTAGTACACTCAAAAGTTTAATATAATGCATCTAGAAGGTTTGTGGAAGTCCAGTAGACTAGTTAGGGCAGATCTTAACCTTCAGAAGGGTCTGTTCCATGGTTAATCATCAGTGTTTTCTGGACACTGACGACGTCCCCACATCACACATTTGGTCAGTTTCTGAATTAAAAACTGTGTGAAACATTTTGGACCAAAATGGTTCACATACGAAACTGTTACATCGTGTGTAAAATGTCCCCACAAAGCCTGTTGTGTTTGAGTTGTGTAATTAAGACAGGGCTTTACATCAAATTGATCATTTATGTCTCTATTTTCATATTCTAAAACTCTGCCACCATAAATATGTTTTTACAGACAACCAGCCTTGAAAGGAACAGCATTGCTGCAGACAGATCCAGACCTTTGTCCCTGTCAGACAATCAGATTGATGTCACTGGTCAACACAAAGCTCCTCAAAAGGTACATTCATGTTCATCACTTCAGATTTCATTGTACAGTCTGTATATGTCAGGTTTGTTATTTTTCATGTCTTAGTTATCTAAGAAGAAGAAGGTAGTGTAATAAAATGTGCTCTAGTATGAAGCAGTACACTCAACAGTTTAATGTAATGCATCTAGAAGGTTTGTGGAAGTCCAGTAGACTAGTTAGGGCGGATCTTAACCTTCAGAAGGGTCTGTTCCATGGTTAATCATCAGTGTTTTCTGGACACTGACGACGTCCCCACATCACACATTTGGTCAGTTTCTGAATTAAAAACTGTGTGAAACATTTTGGACCAAAATGGTTCACATACGAAACTGTTACATTGTGTGTAAAATGTCCCCACAAAGCCTGTTGTGTTTGAGTTGTGTAATTAAGACAGGGCTTTACATCAAATTGATCATTTATGTCTCTATTTTCATATTCTAAAACTCTGCCACCATAAATATGTTTTTACAGACAACCAGCCTTGAAAGGAACAGCATTGCTGCAGACAGAACCAGACCTTTGTCCCTGTCAGACAATCAGATTGATGTCACTGGTCAACACAAAGCTCCTAATAAAGGTACATTCATGTTCATCACTTCAGATTTCATTGTATAGTCTCTATATGTCAGGTTTGTTATTTTTCATGTCTTAGTTATCTAAGAAGAGGAAGGTAGTGTAATAAAATGTGCTCTAGTATGAAGCAGTACACTCAACAGTTTAATGTAATGCATCTAGAAGGTTTGTGGAAGTCCAGTAGACTAGTTAGGGCAGATCTTAACCTTCAGAAGGGTCTTTTCCATGGTTAATCATCAGTGTTTTCTGGACACTGACGACGTCCCCACATCACACATTTGGTCAGTTTCTGAATAAAATCTGTGTGAAACATTTTGGACCAAAATGGTCCCCATTAGACACTGTTACATTGTGTGTAAAATGTCCCCACAAAGCCTGTTGTGTTTGAGTTGTGTGATTAAAGACTGGGCTTAACATCAAATTGATCATTTATGTCTCTATTTTCATATTCTAAAACTCTGCCACCATAAATATGTTTTTACAGACAACCAGCATTGAAAGGGACAGCATTGCTGCAGACAGATCCAGACCTTTGTCCCTGTCAGACAATCAGATTGATGTCACTGGTCAACACAAAGCTCATCAAAAGGTACATTCATGTTCATCACTTCAGATTTCATTGTACAGTCTCTATATGTCAGGTCTGTTATTTTTCATGTCTTAGTTATCTAAGAAGAGGAAGGTAGTGTAATAAAATGTGCTCTAGTATGAAGCAGTACACTCAACAGTTTAATGTAATGCATCTAGAAGGTTTGTGGAAGTCCAGTAGACTAGTTAGGGCAGATCTTAACCTTCAGAAGGGTCTGTTCCATGGTTAATCATCAGTGTTTTCTGGACACTGACGACGTCCCCACAGCACACATTTGGTCAGTTTCTGAATAAAATCTGTGTGAAACATTTTGGACCAAAATGGTTCACATATGACACTGTTACATCGTGTGTAAAATGTCCCCACAAAGCCTGTTGTGTTTGAGTTGTGTGATTAAAGACAGGGCTTAACATCAAATTGATCATTTATGTCTCTATTTTCATATTCTAAAACTCTGCCACCATAAATATGTTTTTGCAGACAACCAGCGTTGAAAGGGACAGCATTGCTGCAGACAGATCCAGACCTTTGTCCCTGTCAGACAATCAGATTGATGTCACTGGTCAACACAAAGCTCCTAATAAAGGTACATTCATGTTCATCACTTCAGATTTCATTGTACAGTCTCTATATGTCAGGTCTGTTATTTTTCATGTCTTAGTTATCTAAGAAGAGGAAGGTAGTGTAATAAAATGTGCTCTAGTATGAAGCAGTACACTCAACAGTTTAATGTAATGCATCTAGAAGGTTTGTGGAAGTCCAGTAGACTAGTTAGGGCAGATCTTAACCTTCAGAAGGGTCTGTTCCATGGTTAATCATCAGTGTTTTCTGGACACTGACGACGTCCCCACAGCACACATTTGGTCAGTTTCTGAATAAAATCTGTGTGAAACATTTTGGACCAAAATGGTTCACATATGACACTGTTACATCGTGTGTAAAATGTCCCCACTAAGCCTGTTGTGTTTGAGTTGTGTAATTAGGACAGGGCTTTACATCAAATTGATCATTTATGTCTCTATTTTCATATTCTAAAACTCTGCCACCATAAATATGTTTTTGCAGACAACCAGCGTTGAAAGGGACAGCATTGCTGCAGACAGAACCAGACCTTTGTCCCTGTCTGACAATCAGATTGATGTCACTGGTCAACACAAAGCTCCTAATAAAGGTACATTCATGTTCATCACTTCAGATTTCATTGTATAGTCTCTATATGTCAGGTTTGTTTTTTTTCATGTCTTAGTTATCTAAGAAGAGGAAGGTAGTGTAATAAAATGTGCTCTAGTATGAAGCAGTACACTCAAACGTTTAATGTAATGCATCTAGAAGGTTTGTGGAAGTCCAGTAGAATAGTTAGGGCAGATCTTAACCTTCAGAAGGGTCTGTTCCATGGTTAATCATCAGTGTTTTCTGGACACTGACGACGTCCCCACATCACACATTTGGTCAGTTTCTGAATTAAAAACTGTGTGAAACATTTTGGACCAAAATGGTTCACATACGAAACTGTTACATCGTGTGTAAAATGTCCCCACTAAGCCTGTTGTGTTCGAGTTGTGTAATTAAGACAGGGCTTTACATCAAATTGATCATTTATGTCTCTATTTTCATATTCTAAAACTCTGCCACCATAAATATGTTTTTGCAGACAACCAGCATTGAAAGGGACAGCATTGCTGCAGACAGATCCAGACCTTTGCCCCTGTCAGACAATCAGATTGATGTCACTGGTCAACACAAAGCTCCTCAAAAGGTACATTCATGTTCATCACTTCAGATTTCATTGTACAGTCTCTTTTTGTCAGGTTTCTTTTTTTTCACGTCTTAAGTATGTAAGAAGAGGAAGGAAGTGTAATGAAATGTGTTCTAGCATGAAGCAGTACACTCAACAGTTTAATGTAATGCATCTAGAAGGTTTCTAGAAGTCCAGTAGACTAGTTAGGGCAGATCTTAACCTTCAGGAGGGTCTGTTTCATGGTTAATCATCAGTGTTTTCTGGACACTGACGACGTCCCCACAGCACACATTTGGTCAGTTTCTGAATTAAAAACTGTGTGAAACATTTTGAACCAAAATGGTCCCCATTAGATACTGTTACATTGTGTGTAAAATGTCAACAAAAAGCATGTTGTGTGATTTTAAGACAGGGCTTGGCTGGCCAGTAAGAAATACTTTACTTTGAATTTGATTGATTACTCAGAAGTCTGGTACATGTTTGCATGCATCTAATCGTATAGATTGTGTCTGAACAACAGGTCCATGTTGCCTATAGTATTCAGTGTTTACATCAAATTGATCATTTATGTCTCTATTTTCATATTCTAAAACGCTGCCACCATAAATATGTTTTTACAGACAACCAGCATTGAAAGGGACAGCATTGCTGCAGACAGATCCAGACCTTTGCCCCTGTCTGACAATCAGATTGATGTCACTGGTCAACACAAAGCTCATCAAAAGGTACATTCATGTTCATCACTTCAGATTTTATTGTACAGTCTCTATATGTCAGGTTTGTTATTTTTCATGTCTTAATTATCTAAGAAGAGGAAGGAAGTGTAATGAAATATGCTCTAGTATGAAGTAGTACACTCAACAGTTTAATGTGATCCATCTAGAAGGTTTGTGGAAGTCCAGTAGACTAGTTAGGGCAGATCTTAACCTTCAGAACGGTCTGTTCCATGGTTAATCATCAGTGTTTTCTGGACACTGACGGCGTCCCCACATCACACATTTGGTCAGTTTCTGAATTAAAAACTGTGTGAAACATTTCTGACCAAAATGGTCCCCATTAGACACTGTTACATTGTGTGTAAAATGTCCCCACTAAGCCTGTTGTGTTCGAGTTGTGTGATTTAAAGACAGGGCTTGGCTGGCCAGTAAGAAATACTTTACTTTGAATTTGATTGATTACTCAGAAGTCTGGTACATGTTTGCATGCATCTAATCTTATAGATTGTGTCTGAACAACATGTCCATATTGCCTATAGTATTCAGTGTTTACATCAAATTGATCATTTATGTCTCTATTTTCATATTCTAAAACTCTGCCACCATAAAATGTTTTTACAGATGACCAGCATTGAAAGGGACAGCATTGCTGCAGACAGATCCAGACCTTTGTCCCTGTCAGACAATCAGATTGATGTCACTGGTCAACACAAAGCTCCTCAAAAGGTACATTCATGTTCATCACTTCAGATTTCATTGTACTGTCTCTATATGTCAGGTTTGTTATTTTTCATGTTTTAATTATGTAAGAAGAGGAAGGAAGTGTAATGAAATATGCTCTAGTATGAAGCAGTACACTCAAAAGTTTAATGTAATGCATCTAGAAGGTTTGTGGAAGTGCAATAGACTAGTTAGGGCAGATTTTAACATTCAGAAGGGTCTGTTCCATGGTTAATCATCAGTGGTCTCTGGACACTGACGACGTCCCCACAGCACACATTTGGTCAGTTTCTGAATAAAATCTGTGTGAAACGTTTTGGACCAAAATGGTTCACATATGAAACTATTACATTGTGTGTAACATGTCCCCACAAAGCCTGTTGTGTGATTAAAGATAGGGCTTTACATCAAATTGATCATTTATGTCTCTATTTTCATATTCTAAAACTCTGCCACCATAAATATGTTTTTACAGACAACCAGCATTGAAAGGGACAGCATTGCTGCAGACAGATCCAGAACTTTGCCCCTGTCTGACAATCAGATTGATGTCACTGGTCAACACAAAGCTCCTAATAAAGGTACATTCATGTTCATCACTTCAGATTTTATTGTACAGTCTCTATATGTCAGGTCTGTTATTTTTCATGTCTTAATTATCTAAGAAGAGGAAGGAAGTGTAATGAAATATGCTTTAGTATGAAGTAGTACACTCAACAGTTTAATGTGATCCATCTAGAAGTTTTGTGGAAGTCCAGTAGACTAGTTAGGGCAGATCTTAACCTTCAGAACGGTCTGTTCCATGGTTAATCATCAGTGTTTTCTGGACACTGACGACGTCCCCACATCACACATTTGGTCAGTTTCTGAATAAAATCTGTGTGAAACATTTTGGTCCAAAATGGTCCCCATTAGACACTGTTACATTGTGTGTAAAATGTCCCCACTAAGCCTGTTGTGTTCGAGTTGTGTGATTTTAAGACAGGGCTTGGCTGGCCAGTAAGAAATACTTTACTTTGAATTTCATTGATTACTCAGAAGTCTATTACATGTTTGCATGCATCTAATCTTAAAGATTGTGTCTGAACAACAGGTCCATGTTGCCTATAGTATTCAGTGTTTACATCAAATTGATCATTTATGTCTCTATTTTCATATTCTAAAACGCTGCCACCATAAATTATGTTTTTACAGACAACCAGCATTGAAAGGAACAGCATTGCTGCAGACAGATCCAGACCTTTGTCCCTGTCAGACAATCAGATTGATGTCACTGGTCAACACAAAGCTCCTCTAAAGGTACATTCATGTTCATCACTTCAGATTTCATTGTACAGTCTCTATATGTCAGGTTTGTTATTTTTCATGTCTTAGTTATCTAAGAAGAGGAAGGTAGTGTAATAAAATGTGCTCTAGTATGAAGCAGTACACTCAACAGTTTAATGTAATGCATCTAGAAGGTTTGTGGAAGTCCAGTAGACTAGTTAGGGCAGATCTTAACCTTCAGAAGGGTCTGTTCCATGGTTAATCATCAGTGTTTTCTGGACACTGACGACGTCCCCACAGCACACATTTGGTCAGTTTCTGAATTAAAAACTGTGTGAAACATTTTGGACCAAAATGGTCCCCATTAGACACTGTTACATTGTGTGTAAAATGTCCCCACTAAGCCTGTTGTGTTTGAGTTGTGTGATTTAAAGACAGGGCTTGGCTGGCCCATACTTTACTTTGAATTTCATTGATTAATCAGAAGTCTGGTACATGTTTACATGCATCTAATCTTAAAGATTGAGTCTGAACAACAGGTCCATCATTGATTTGTCAGAATTCTGGTACGTGTTTGCATGCTAATAGAAATATGACAATAGTTGTGACTGTGTTTGATAATTAAATGGTTTAAATAGGTTTGTCTTATTGTGGGTATGTTTTGGGTTGGAAATATCCAGATAATTGCTCTTTAAATCTTTTGTACATGAGTAGCTAGCTTTTCATTGCTTTATTTGATTTATTTGTTTATAGTGCCAAATCATAATAAGTTATGCTTTTGTACAGAGTATGTCTAGATCACATTCCAAGAATTTACGATTTACAAAGTTCAATCAATTCGTCCATGAGCAACAGCAAGATGCAATATTTATGTGTTAAACATTTCTTTTAACAGACCCGTCTCCATGGTTACAGCCATTTGCCTTGACCAGTTAGGAGGGAGAGATCAATTCATATTTACTTGATTCTCTTAAATATTCCTATAAAAGTTTCCAATATAAATAAATCATGTTTTGATATGACGTGAAGATGTATAATATGCCAAAGTGATGTTTGGAATCACTCATCTTTTCAAGCTTCATGCTCCATATCTGTTATCTATAAACAACTAAGATAATCTGAATTATTAAACATTTGTTATTAATGTACTGTGTATGCATCTTTTCATTCTAATTGATTCAATTTGTAGATTAAACCTTTATTTAATTTATTTGTTGCAAAGTCCCCACTAATGACCATAGCATTTGTGTGAATTATGTAAATAACATGCAAATAAGGTCCCCACCAACAATGTTAATTCGTTTTTTTACTCGTCCCCAAATATGATGGGGAAGTCATTACTTCATCAATTCAGATGTTTGAAGTCGTGTATAAGCTAACAAGGCTTTGGTG
>JAQOOF010000770.1:0-2500 GCA_029931835.1 Etheostoma nigrum | reverse complement strand
ACACGGCACCTCTGATTCATATTTCAATCATTTATAACCATAAAAGACAGAAACTTGCCGATTTTTGCAGCTAAAAGCTAACGAGCTAGCGGTTACGGAGGTGTCTTCCGGGTCTTTCTGGCCTCTACAGGTGATTTTCTATCCAGCTTGGAACTTTTTTGGGGTTGTTGAGCATTAAATCCAAGATTTATCCACTTGATAATAATCCATAATTTTTCACGTTTTCGCTCATTTCTGCCGCTAGCTCCGTGTATTCTATAGCTCTCCCATGAATTATTGCCAGTTTATTTAAGGAAATGAAGGCACACTATATGCCTTATATGGGCGACAGTAAGGGCAAGGAGTAAAGAGTGGAAAAGATAGTAATCCTCCAAGTCAAACTAGTCTAATGTGATCAAAGATATTATATAGTGGACACGATAGATACAGAGGAGAATGGTGTCCCTGGTTGGAGATTTAGCATATATTGAAGAAATGTAAATAGTATGTGCTTTATATGAGTTATAATGTTTATTATGTTTATTTTTGCATATTGAACTGTTTTAGACACGCAAATGCTTGTGTAGCATTGCTGTGGGTGTAATATCATTAAATATGACATTATTATGTTGATAATTGGCATAAGTAAATGTCATGAGGGCAAAAGCGTCTGGACTTTTGGGAAAATGTATTTTGTCAACTGTATGAGTTATTAGTGTGTCTCACTATCTTTGTGGGGACCAGTCATTGACATAATGCATTCCCTAGCCCCTAACCCTAACCATAACCTAATTCTAACCCTGATCCTAAAACCAAGTCTTATTCCTCAAACAGCCCTTTAACGTTGTGGGGACCAGCATTTTGTCCCCACAAAGCTGTCAGGACCCCATAAGGTATACTGTATTCCCAGTTTTTGGTGCCCACAAATGTAGTAAAACCTGGTCCACACACACACACACACACACACACACACACACACACACACACACACACACACATACACACACACATACTTCCCTGCCGGTTGTCCCTGGTGTATGTGGCCAAGACTTTGCCTCCAGGAAGGAGAATAAATAATCAATCGTTCTTAAGTAGAGAGAAACTATACAACATTACGCCACAGTGTGTCCACTCTAATGGCATGTGGCCCATTTTAATGGCTAGCCATTGACCGGCCCACGAAGCGCAACTCCCCCCCCCACCACCCCACGGCCAACGAGAGTGGCTTTAAACCTGCTGGCGGCCCCAGGCGAGCCATATGCCAGATTTATGGTTTACATTAGTTTCTGAGCTCCGGCAGCGACACGTGTCCAAACGTGCATGGATTCCAGAAATATCAGAAGAGACTAAAAGCCGGTTTGACGATCCCTTCAGATTTGATAGCAAGTAGAATGGAGAGTTTACTTAACCTATGCAGCTCAACAATGTGGTTTCGGTCAAGTCAAAATCCTGTTTGCACCATTTTTTTTGCATTTGTTGAATTTTTATTAACCCTCATGTTGTCCTCGGGTCAAATTTGACCCGTTTTCAGTTTTATTAATCACAAAAAAATGGGCCTTCAAAATAATCAACATTAGAAATATCAAATAACTTTGGAGAAATCAAACAAAAAGCACCCACAACATTGAAAAAGTGACAAAAATGTCGGAAAAGCGACGATGTTTTTTTTTGGGTGAAAGTCTTGTGTTTTCTCCTTAACTTCTCCAGGACATGAACACCTGTTTCCTGGTGAAAGTCTTGTGTTTTCTCCTTAACTTCTCCAGGACATGAACACCTGTTTCCTGGTGAAAGTCTTGTGTTTTCCCCTTAACTTCTTCAGAACATGAACACCTGTTTCCTGGTGAAAGTCTTGTGTTTTCTCCTTAACTTCTCCAGGACATGAACACCTGTTTCCTGGTGAAAGTCTTGTGTTTTCTCCTTAACTTCTCCAGGACATGAACACCTGTTTCCTGGTGAAAGTCTTGTGTTTTCTCCTTAACTTCTCCAGGACATGAACACCTGTTTCCTGGTGAAAGTCTTGTGTTTTCTCCTTAACTTCTCCAGGACATGAACACCTGTTTCCTGGTGAAAGTCTTGTGTTTTCTCCTTAACTTCTCCAGGACATGAACACCTGTTTCCTGGTGAAAGTCTTGTGTTGTCCTGGGACTACTGTTTGAAAAAACCTTCACTGGAACCAGATCGAACTTGTTGTTTGAGTGAAGCTGCACATCAGGTCTGGGGGTCAGCCCCTGGTTGAATGGGTGGGAAGCCCCAGATGTTCGGTGAAACATCAGTAGTGTTCCTACTGGCGGTCTCAGGTCTGCACCTTGTTGCTCTTCATTTTTCGCCAAGTGGCAGATCTGCTCAGTCATGAATGAGTTCATTACAGTGAGGATGAAGGGAGGTGGAGAGGAAGGGGAGGAAGTGAGTGAGGGATTACAGGCATCCCACCTTCCTCTCCTGTTCTCCTTGATTAAGATGCATCTGCTGTCTGCTCGCGCCCCGGCCGCTTTGTGCATTCATCAACATCAGTTTAATGAAG
>JAQOOF010000769.1:0-18460 GCA_029931835.1 Etheostoma nigrum | reverse complement strand
TATATAGCGCTTTTCACAGACTCAAAGTTGCTTTACAGGGGAGGTAGAAATCATAAACAATGCTAAACAGGACAAAACAAGGTTTAGGCACAGATGAGAAGGGAGGGGGCGTAGTACTACAGAGGTCTTAGGCAGGACTGGAAGATTGTGAGGGACTCAGAGGTACGGATCTCTTGGGGGAGGTAGTTCCAGAGCTGCCCTGGGACCACCCAGATGGTGAAGGGCTTTTTAGGTGAGGACCAGGATTTTGTAGGTGATCCGGTGGAAGATGGGAAGCCAGTGGAGTTGTTTTAGAACTGGAGTGATGTGGTGCCAGGATTTGGAGCAGGTGATGAGTCGGGCGGCTGCGTTCTGGACCAGTTGGAGTCGGTAGATGTCCAATAGGTAGAGCTGATGCCAAGGAGAAGTGAGATACAGTAGTCCAGTTGGGAGGAGATGAAGGCGTGAATAAGTCTATCAGCAGCGGGGGGTGTGAGAGAGGGTCTAATTTTGGCGATGTTGCAGAGGTGAAAGAAGATGGTTTTAATGACATGATGGATGTAAGGGGGAAGGGTAGAATCAAAGATCACGCCAAGATCACACCTGGGGAGATGGGAGACGATGGTGCCGTTGATGGTGAGAGTGGGGTTATTGATAATTTCTGAGTGTGGATTTGGAGCCTATAAGGAGGAATTCTGTTTTATCGCTGTTGAGTTTGAGGAAATTGTGCTGCATCCAGGTTTTAATAGCTGACAGACAGGAGTTGATGTGGGAGAGGGAAGGATTGTGGGGGGATTTGGTGCTGAGGTAGATCTGGGTCTCATCGGTGTAACAGTGGAAGTCCAGGTTGTAGTGGCAGACTATCTGACTAAGGGGGAGGATGTAGATGATGAAGAGGAGGGGGCCGAGTATGGAGCCTTGCAGAACGCCTTGAGTGGCTGTGGCAGAGGTGTGGTTATGGAGAGAGATGAAGTGGGATACGAAGTAAACCACCTCTCTTTTTTTATCATAAAATATTGTATTTTTTGCTTAAATTAACAAAAAAAAATTGAAAATAGAACATGGTCAATAAAAATCAAAGCATTCATCATAAACAAAAAAACAGAGCGTGTTTAATTTCTTTGGCTTTAGACGGTTGCAGCCCAGGATGCTTGGAGTTGCTATGGCAACAAGGGACAGCTGCCGCTAGTCTAGCTTTAGCTAAACAGTCTAACCAATTATAACTTATATAATTACAATTTGGCACATCTAAACAAAATCAACAATTACCATAAACAGTCATTACCCTTATGACCTGAAAGCACAAATCCCTGTGCAACTACATTAACATGATAATGACGGCCATCTCTGCTACAGCATCGTCATTTACGGTAATGTTACTAATTAAACAAAGCACCATACTAGATTAACTTTAACGCATATTGCAATTCCCCAAATAAAAGCCAGAAGTCTTCTATTTAAACGACGGGCCTCTGACAGTGGCCGGGGGCGTGGTCAACACAGACAAATAAAGGCTTGCCTTACTATTTTTTTTTTTTGAAGGGGGGGGGGCGGAGGGGGGGGGGTCAGAGTGAAACATGTGTCCGCTGCAACAAGGACTAAGCATGGGGCGCACACTCTACCAGGTGAGCAATCCAGGTGCCCCAGGCCGGCCTTAAATGAAGGCTGGGGAAAAATTTGTGTGAATAGTCTCCTAAGTGCCTTTTCATGTAATGTGCATTCAGTTTTTTTCGTAATTTAACAGATTCAACACTATTTTCCTGCTTTTTTTCTGGATTACGGTATGGTACTCATGTAAAGTATTATTGTCCTACTGGTATTTTTGTCAATACTTGGCTGTTACTCAGCCAAGTGTAGTTTGTAGTACAGGTGCCATGAAGGCAGTAGCTACATTGGATGTAATACGGGTCTCATTTAGTGCTAGTGACGGACTTTGTCGCCCTTCTGGCTGTAGTTGTATGGTGATATTTTGCAAATGTTTCTTAAAAAATGAGTGGTCTCTGTCTACTAAACACTTTGGCTTTTACTTTAAAATGCTTTATTTAAAACAATTATACCAAACAGATGGTATTAGAAATAAAGGCCTGCCTCTAATAGAGGCCTGCTTCAAATAAAAGCCTGTTACCTTCTGCAGTTCAGGTAAATAAAGGCCCCGGTTTTTATTTGAGGAATTACGATATAAAGGTGCTTTGGTGGATTTTGAACGTTCGAAAGCCAACTGGACTTTCAGCTGTGGGCGTGCTCTGGTATGAATCCTTAGCATCATAGGCTACCTAACTTTAAGCTAAGGTTAGGTGACACTAAGCCGGTATCGCAACACATTTGATGGATCCAAACAACAGTGTGACCATTCTCATTAAAAAAATGCTCTAATGCTTTAATTGTGGTTATACAAAATAGCTGTGATTATGTGAACAAAAATTGTGGTTAGACAATTATTAATAATTGTTACAGGCCTAGTTAGAATCACACAGTGCAATTTCTGTTTTCTCAGGACATAACAGCAGGTGAAATAACTCTGGTCATTGGTTTGAATATTAAAAAAAAAACATTTATTGCAGAAAACAAATCCAAACAAAATCTTTCTTGATGAGTTGATTAGTTTTAAAATTCTGATGAAGAAGGTTGAAATATTCCTAGTTCAGTGTATTTTTGTATTTATATCTTTTTCCAGTGTCACTGAAGTGCAGCGTTGTTAAACCTTCATGTCCAGTGTTATTGAATTCCTTCTCTGGTTAGCTGATTGGATCCTTATCTACTCATTCTCCTTCAAATGCTTGGTTTTAAAAGTCCATTATGATTGTATTTTCCCCAAATGTCACACACAGCTGACTGACTCTGAGAAGGTCTCAGTGACTCAGGAGTCTCTATAATTCTTTGTGAATTACTCTTTGAACAACAACGTGGGAGTCTTGATCAGTTAGGAGCTACTTTTAGCCTCTGGATCATTTGTGAATGCGGCCCCTGGTTTTGAATGTTTTCTGTTCATTTGAAGTCCTGACTATAGATTTTTTTTGTATTTTTAGGTATACTGGAGGTGCTTCACTGTGTTCTGGTGGAGAGCCCTGAGGCACTCAACATAATCAAAGAGGGACACATCAAATCCATTATATCTTTGCTGGACAAGCATGGACGTAACTACAAGGTACAGGCACTTACTTTATTCTTATAGGTATACATGGACAGTATGTCTTCATATATAGTTGACACTTATATGATTTTGTCGGCTAATCGATTAGTTGATTTAATCAACAAAGCGATGCGCTTTGAGAGGTGGTTAAGACTAGAAAAGCACAATATAAATGTAGTTAATTAACCATCTGTAAAACTGAGTTTCTACACAATAATCCTGCAAAAGCACCACTTTAAATCTTGTGTTCACCAAAAATGTGCTCACATGTTTCTTGGAAATTAGTAAGCATGAATTAGCATAAAAAATGACTTGTCAACTAAAGAAATCTTAGTCGACTAAGATCAAAACCGCAGATTAGTCGTCTAATCGACTAAGAGGGGACAGGCCTAATTAATATGGATAATTGTGTGTGGTGTGAATCTGTGGGCGGGACCTGAAGCTGTGCTGGATGAACAAGAGTGCCAGAAGCAGGGCTTTCAATATGAAGGGGATTTTTCACTGCTCAACTAACCTGTCCAATCAAATCCATCAATAATCCTGCAGTTCAATGTTTGTGTGTGTGTGTGTGTGTGTGTATACTGTAACAATAATATATATACAACACTGACATTATCTGGCATGTGTGTACTGTCTAGGTTCTAGATGTGTTGTGTTCACTATGTGTGTGTCACGGCGTGGCAGTGCGCTCCAACCAGCACCTGATCTGTGACAACCTGCTACCAGGAAGAGATCTGTTACTGCAGACCCGCCTGATCAACCACGTAAGCAGGTATACACACACACACACACACACACACACACACCACACACCTTGTGCGCTCACACAGACACACTTGATTTAATTAATGGTGTTTACAGAATTGAGAAATTACAGACAACAAATTCCATGGCAAATATTGGTTTTAAGATTGGGCTGTACTGAATAGTTTAAAGCTTCAAAGCTTTATTCTAAATTAACATTTGATTGAGATATAAAAAAAACTGTAAACAGAACATTTGCATGTCTATTCATTCTATTTACAGTTTTTTTTTCTATTTTTTTATTCTGCACATTTCTACTGCAATTTTGTGGGCATATTTTAGTTCAGTCCAGTGTAAATATATCTGCTGTGCCAATGATCCACTGACTTGTTTGGTGAAAAATAAAAAATAAATGTTTCAACAGCGTGTGTGTACCTTCAAAAATATGTCTGTGCATGTTAACAATCTGAAGAATTTTACAGTTTGAACTATTTTAGATTATGGCAAGCAAACTAAAGAGGAGAGTGCTTTGTGTGTAGTTGGTTTTGTGGTGTGTGGTTTTGTGAATTGTGTATTTTGATAAAACCAGCCTAGTTTGCAAAATTGTGTTTTAGCAATTGGAAAAAACTGTAACCCCGGTATTTCTTCAGATTTGCAGACAAAGACTTGGCTACACTAATAATATTAGTTATTCCAGTGGTTGCTGCGCAGGGTTGTGTTGGAATTTCCAGTAACTCCAGAGCATTGTAAAAATGCTAGGTTACTGTGCCCACTCTGCCCACTGCTCCTATATATAGGATGGGTTAAATGCAAAAGACACATTGTAATTTATGTAAAATAATAAATAAACTAATGTTATTATATTGTTGGTGTTGAAGTTCAAAAGGCAAATGTATTGAACAATTGTATGGTTTTTATCTAACTCAACTAAACTAACTAAATATTCTGCTTCAATTCATATTTGTTGGCTTTTTGCCTTTCCAAAAACAACATTTACTGCGGTCAAAAAACGGTCTGCTCTCCCGCCAGCCATCCACAAAAAGAAGCTAACCGGGGCTGTGTGGTTATCACCCACCCCATTGCTGTGTGTGATAACATTGTTCAACATTGCATTGAAGATATGACTTAAGATAAATAAACACATATTAAAGTGTGCATATTAGCAATACATGTCCTATGTCAGCATGTTTTTTTTGCTAACTGGATTAGCGTTGAATATTTCAAATATAACACGGCTAAATGTTGTTTGTATAGCAGCTACAGTAATGTTTACAAAAGCAAAGTCACTATATATAACATTAATATCTCACTGGAAACAATCTACAATGTCCGTAAACTAAATCATAGTCATGACAAAAGATGTACAGTGCCTTGCGAAAGTATTCGGCCCTCTTGAAGTTTTCAACCTTTTGACACATTTCAGGCTTCAAACATAAAGATATAAAAATTTTATTTTTTGTGAAGAATCACCAACAAGTGGGACACAATTGTGAAGTGGAACGAAATCTATTGGATATTTTAAACTTTTTTAGCAAATAAAAAACTGAAAAGTGGTGCGTGCAAAATACATTTTGTACAATTAATACTTTGTAGAGCCACCTTTTGCTGCGATTACAGCTGCAAGTCGCTTGGGGTATGTCTCTATCAGTTTTGCACATCGAGAGACTGACATTCTTGCCCATTCTTCCTTGCATAACAGCTCGAGCTCAGTGAGGTTGGATGGAGAGCGTTTGTGAACAGCAGTTTTCAGCTCTTTCCACAGATTCTCGATTGGATTCAGGTCTGGACTTTGACTTGGCCATTCTAACACCTGGATACGTTTATTTGTGAACCATTCCTTTGTGGATTTTGCTGTATGTTTGGGATCATTGTCTTGTTGGAAGATAAATCTCCGTCCCAGTTTCAGGTCTTTTGCAGACTCCAACAGGTTTTCATCCAGAATGGTCCTGTATTCGGCTGCATCCATCTTCCCCTCAATTTTAACCATCTTCCCTGTCCCTGCTGAAGAAAAGCAGGCCCAAACCATGATGCTGCCACCACCATGTTTGACAGTGGGGATGGTGTGTTGAGGGTGATGAGCTGTGTTGCTTTTACGCCAAACATATTGTTTTGCATTGTGGCCAAAAAGTTTGATTTTGGTTTCATCTGACCAGAGCACCTTCTTCCACATGTTTGGTGTGTCTCCCAGGTGGCTTGTGGCAAACTTTAGACGAGACTTTTTATGGATATCTTTGAGAAATGGCTTTCTTCTTGCCACTCTTCCATAAAGGCCAGATTTGTGCAGTGTACGACTGATTGTTGTCCTATGGACAGACTCTCCCACCTCAGCTGTAGTTCTCTGCAGTTCATCCAGAGTGATCATGGGCCTCTTGGCTGCATCTCTGATCAGTCTTCTCCTTGTCTGAGCTGAAAGTTTAGAGGGACGGCCAGGTCTTGGTAGATTTGCAGTGGTCTGATACTCCTTCCATTTCAAAATGATCACTTGCACAGTGCTCCTTGGGATGTTTAAAGCTTGGGAAATCTTTTTGTATCCAAATCCAGCTTTAAACTTCTCCACAACAGTATTACGGACCTGCCTGGTGTGTTCCTTGGTCTTCATGATGCTCTCTGCGCTTTCAACAGAACCCTGAGACTATCACAGAGCAGGTGCATTTATACAGAGACTTGATCACACACAGGTAGATTCTATTTATCACCATCAGTCATTTAGGACAACATTGGATCATTCAGAGATCCTCGCTGAACTTCTGGAGTGAGTTTGCTGCACTGAAAGTAAAGGGGCCGAATAATTTTGCATGCACCACTTTTCAGTTTTTTATTTGCTAAAAAAATTTAAAATATCCAATAGATTTTGTTCCACTTCACAATTGTGTCCCACTTGTTGGTGATTCTTAACAAAAAAATTTTTTTTTTATATCTTTATGTTTGAAGCCTGAAATGTGTCAAAAGGTTGAAAAGTTCAAGGGGGCCAAATACTTTCGCTAGGCACTGTATTTGTCACAGACCTCAGCAGATGTCAGTATCAGTCATTTATCCTGTCCTCGCTCTGCTGAGGTCCATTGATGTCATGTCATTGACGTGCAAATTAATTTGCTATGTGGAGAGAGGAGGAGCTGGGCCGTCTTAGCCAGCATATACATTTTGACACAAATTTGCCAGATATGTAGCAAGCAAAGATGAAGAGTAACACTGCATACAGACAGCTTTCATTTTAGCTTGTCACAACTTGCTAAGTATTGGCTTTTTATTTTTGTACTTACTCATATTAACCAGCGTAGTTGTCTTCTACTTGAGCTATCTCTCATCTGTTCGCTGACTTTGCTCAGCTGACACAGAACAGGGGAGAGGCTGCAGCCTACCAAAGTTTTAGCCCAGTGGCCATCTAAAAAGGACAGCAGACTTTTAGTTTGCTGTGTATAATCAACTCTTTTTGTTTGTGTAGATTGATCCTGTGTACTGTAATACCTTATTTTATATTGTCTTATATTGAGAGCTTGTTAACGTTTTCATTCACCTGTTGGTTCAACGGTTTGTCTTTGAAGGACAGAAACATCCTGAATAATATCCTTTAAGTCTGCTCCAAAATCATTGGAGCCCATCAGAGTGACCTTATCTCACTGGGAAAAATTTGTTCTCAAAAGTCAAAACTTATTATTAATCATGGACATATTTTGTCCAGCGAGTTTACACTAATGCCATCTGCTGCCTCCCAGAAAGACTAATTACTCCAAATCATTTATTTCCTCTGCAATTAAGATGCTGAATGCAGAGTAGCTGTCTTGAATGACGTGTGTTTTGCACATGTGCAATACGTTTGTCACTTCAATTTGTTTTCTCTTTATCGCACTTTATCATCTTTAATCAGTTTTTATTTAATTTTTTTTCTTGTTGTATATTTCTTTTATTGTGCCACCTCGGTCGTTGATGACTGGCCGAATGAATGTGTATTTTTATTTGTATTTTCGGTTGACTGTAGAAACTGAATTATGAAGTTATCTGTATTTTTCTTATTTGTTGCGTTTTCAGCCAGTTTTATATGATGTGTTCATCACTGATGATAATATCTCATTGATGATGAAAAAAACATTTATTGTCAGCACTAAATTACAGTATGACATTTCAAAGGGCTCCACAAAGAAAACAGGTTGGGAATTGTCCAAAATTAGCTGATAGATATCAGGATATAATGTATGATTGGTATTGGTAAATATTACTTTATGAAGCTGCTGCATGGATATGCCCATGCTCATTTATATAACCACAATAACAGAAAATCTATTTCGGCTCTAACAATACTGTAGTAAACGAGTTAAGTCGTTATAAAATTATAAAGATAAAATTGATTTAATGAAACAATTATTTGAATTGAGGATTTTTTTATTTTTTATTTTTATGATGATAATTTCAAAGCTGCATTCAAAAACCAAACAAAGTATTTCAATGTTCAGAATGCACAGAAGCTATTTTCAGATAGATGACTGACAGTCTCTCCTCTGTTTAATCTTCCCGACAGTATGCGTCCCAACATCTTCCTGGGCGTCAGTGACGGCTCTGCTCAGTACAGGAAGTGGTACTACGAGATGATCGTGGATCAGGCGCTGCCGTTTGTCACAGCAGAGGCTTCTCACCTCAGGGTGGGCTGGGCCAACACTAATGGCTACGCACCCTACCCCAGCGGGGGCGAGGGGTGGGGGGGCAATGGGGTGGGTGATGACCTCTACTCCTATGGCTTTGATGGGCTCCATCTCTGGTCAGGTGAGGGGTGTGTGTGTGTGTGTGTTGAGAGATGATGGTAATTTTCTCTAAATAGTATGTATACATCTTTCCGCATAGCAATAAGATAGGACAAGCTACTCTACACATTTTCAAATAATTAGACAACATATTATTAAAACCATTCACTGTAACGTAACTGTCCATGTTCAGACACCGTTTGCAGCTATTGGCCATATCCTGACTCATCTGGTCTGATGCGGTTCCCTTTCCCAGTGCTTAATGCTGAACGATTGCCCCAAAGTAAAAAAATTAATCTATTAACACGCATCTTCGAATATGTGTGAATTTTTCTTTTTTTCAAAGCAGTAACGCCTTGTCGACGGTATCACTTTAAATTAACAGTGGAAATGAAGGACATTTTACTGCATCATTTGGAGTTGTTGAAGCACTTCTTTTGTTGTGAAGAATAGGGATAGACCAATTATTGGCCCTGGCAATGGTAATTAAATTTAAAAAGTAATTAAAAAGTGTTCTACAGCTCTCTGTCTGTCGCTCTGCTTCAGTTTCTCTCACCACTGAGTCTGACTTAATGCCCCCCCACAACACCATCTGACTATCTCTTACTGTGTATTAACTTTAAAATGTATCATATATTAAATAATTGCTCAAAGCATTTAAACAAAGTTTTGTGTTGGATTTTGTACCATTCCAAAATCTTAATTTTGGCTTAAACATTTTCACTGTATATTCCGAATATCGGTTATTGGTTTTATTACCTAATAATAATCGTCCTTGAAAAACCAGTATCGGTTGATCCCTAGTGAAGAACAGAAGTACGGTCCCGGATGTGTTGACAGCACCGATGTGGATTTGGGTGACTTGTTGTTTAAAAAGTTCTACTCAAACCAAACTGAAACTGTCCCCACTGTGCAGGCTGCATTGCACGGACCGTTAACTCACCCAATCAGCATCTTCTGAGAGCGGAGGATGTGGTGAGCTGCTGCCTGGACCTCAGCGTGCCCAGTATCTCCTTCAGGATCAATGGCCAGCCGGTTCAAGGCATGTTTGAGAACTTCAACTCTGACGGTCTCTTCTTTCCTGTGGCCAGCTTCTCTGCAGGAGTCAAGTCAGTGCTTTACTGAAAACAGTTCACACCCTGTCTGCCCCCTTCATGTCAGAGATAACATGAGTAAATTTTGTCTCACCATCAAACATATAACCACAAAAGTTTATAAAAGGCAGAGCATAGAGTCACCTTTACATGAGGCCAAAACATCCTTTCACTTCTCTCATATTTTGTAGTTCCAGTAACCCTACAGTATATAATAAAAAATCAACTGCAACCTCTTTGACTGACTGGCCAGATGTAAAAAGAAAAAGCTTATTTCTTGCTAAAATATACAGGATACTATTTCCCTCCAACTACGGTAGAATAACACTTCATTGTATATTAATTTGAATATGTACTGTACATCTTTGTAGAACACTTTCAGAATGAAAATTCTGTGTTCTATAATTAGGTATAACATGTTTTACAATACTAATTGAACATCTGGATTAGAGCCCAACTAATAGATCGGCGGGCCAATATATCGGCCGATAATTAATTAATTAATATCAGGCCTTTCCCGATCTATCAGTATCGCCATTTGTAATGGCCAATTTATTTTTTTTAATTTTTTTTATCCATTCATTTTCATAATAACAAATAAATTATTCTGATGAATGAACATTTAAAAAATAAAAACGGACTGTCAACCATGTTATGACGATGGCGTTGCATTGTCCACCAGAGGGCACTCTACAACGTCCTTGTTGGCAACACTGATTATTTTCAGTTCAAAGGACTTTAAGTTTCGTATCTTAAGTTTGTATTTTTATACATTTGTTCTTCTGTTCTGTTGTGGCAAGATTTAACACCTTGCTATTTTGCAAGTTCTCCCACTTAGAAATCATGGAGGGGTCTGAAATTATCATCGTAGGTGCATGTCCACTGTGAGAGACATAATCTAAAAAAAAAAAAATATCCAGAAATCACAATGTATGATTTTTTAACTATTTATTTGTATGATACAGCTGCAAATAAGTATTTGAACAACTGTCTATCAGCTAGAATTTTGACCCTCAAAGACCTGTTAGTCTGCCTTCAAAATGTCCACCTCCACTCCATTTATTATCCTAAATTAGATGCACCTGTTTGAGGTTGTTAGCTGCATAAAGATGCGGCAGAAGGGATATTGGCCCACTCCTCCACACAGATCTTCTCTAGATCAGTCAGGTTTCTGGGCTGTCGCTGAGAAACACAGAGATTGAGCTCCCTCCAAAGATTCTCTATTGGGTTTAGGTCTGGAGACTGGCTAGGCCACACCAGAACCTTGATATGCTTCTTACAGAGCCACTCCTTGGTTATCCTGGCTGTGTGCTTCGGGTCATTGTCATGTTGGAAGACCCAGCCTCGACCCATCTTCAATGCTCTAACTGAGGGAAGGAGGTTGTTCCCCAAAATCTAGCAATACATGGCCCCGGTCATCCTCTCCTTAATACAGTGCAGTCGCCCTGTCCCATGTGCAGAAAAACACCCCCAAAGCATGATGCTACCACCCCCATACTTCACAGTAGAGATGGTGTTCTTGGGATGGTACTTATCATTCTTCTTCCTCCAAACACAGTTAGTGGAATTATGACCAAAAAGTTCTATTTTGGTCTCATCTAACCACATGACTTTCTCCCAAATGGTCATTGGCAAACTTAAGACGGGCCTTGACATGTGCTGGTTTAAGCAGGGGAACCTTCCGTGCCATGCATGATTTCAAACCATGACGTCTTAGTGTATTACCAACAGTAACCTTGGAAACGGTGGTCCCAGCTTTTTTCAGGTCATTGACCAGCTCCTCCCGTGTAGTTCTGGGCTGATTTCTCACCTTTCTTAGGATCACCTACGATGACAATTTCAGATCCCTCCATGATTTCTAAGTGGGAGAACTTGCAAAATAGCAGGGTGTTCAAATACTTATTTTCCTCACTGTATATATATAATTTTGGAATTTTTAAATAACCAAATATTTGTATCTGTATCGGCCTTAAAAATCCTTTATCGGTCGGGCTTAAATCTGGATACAAGTAAGCCTGCAAAAGTAAAAAGGCAGCAGTAATTATACAGTCAAATTAAGACTAGAATTAGTAAGAATAAAATATATGGACTTCTAAAGGACTTCTTGAACTTCCAAACACCATTATAAAATGCATTTGTTTGTAGTATTTGTGACTATTTAACTATACATTTTTACATCAATTATATATCAATTTTACCTGTACTCTACTTGTCTGGTAATTTGTCCAGATTGGTGAAATCTGATCAGCCATACTGACAATGTCTAATGCCATTCAATTAACAAGCTTGGTTTTGTGGCGGTACAGACTTGTTGCCTTTGATGTTCACATACATAAATATATTTTCCCTGTTGAAATCATACCCCCTAAATCATAATGTCTTCTATTGATTCCTCCTCCTTTCACCCTGCAGGGTGCGTTTCCTCCTCGGGGGCCGTCATGGGGAGTTTAAGTTCCTCCCTCCTCCAGGTTACGCCCCTTGCTATGAGGCAGTGTTGCCCAGGGAGAAGCTGAAGCTGGAGGCCAGTCAGGACCAGACTGCAGCCAGAGACCTGCTGGGACCCACCATCACCTTGAGCCAGGCAGCATTCACCCCCACCCCTGTGGACACCAGCCAGGTACAGACCACTGCCAGTGTTATTACCTTCTTAGAGGATTGTGCTATATTGTATAAATAGGACAATTTTAAATACATAATCCTATGAATAAATAAACAATATATAATCTAACGATGAAATAGATTTAGACATTTTAATTACTTTGTATATCATTGTTATTACATGTTATTTCATCCTGCTTCATGAGCTTATTTAGCTTTATTTATCATCAGTTTTATTTCTAAATCTCCTTTTCAAAAATCGGTATTGATGCCACTTTCCCAAGGAATGTTTTATTTCATACCCATCATGACAGTCTCTTTGTGTGTCTCAAAACAGACTGAAGCAGAAAAGCAATGTCCGAAATAATTGGTCATTGTTGGTTTTTCGTGTGTGTGTGTGTGTGTGTGTGTGTGTGTGTGTGTGTGTGTGTGTGTGTAGATTGTCCTGCCACCTCACTTGGAGAGGATCAGGGAGAAGCTTGCAGAAAACATCCATGAACTGTGGGTGATGAACAAGATAGAACTGGGCTGGACCTACGGTGCAGTGAGTATCAGACAAACAGCTCAATATTGCATTTGAAACCTTGATTATAAGCCCCTTTAACATGTGTTCCTCTTTATATAATCTGATGACAATTTAGCATGTTTGTCTCATGCTTGAATAGGCGTCCAAGTCACTTTTATGTAAAACTCATTGCAAGTCACTTTCAACTCTTGAATTGAATGCAGACAGATGACTGTAAAGGTAGCACAAAGTTAAACATTCAGAGAAATAAAGGTATTGCAGGTCTTGTATCACAGATTAAGAACTATTAATTTCTCATGTAAGTATTATCAAAAAAATAGCACAAGTTAAACAAAATGTGCATGATCTCATTAGTGAGATTCTTCACATGTCAGATCAGTCTACGTAAATCATTTTTCCTGTGCTCTGTGCTTGCAAAAGAGGTAACAAACTTGTATTGTACAATCACAGTAATAATCAGACCAGCTGTCTCCCTCCTGATATTATAGACTAATATGCCAGTTTTGTTGTTGAATAAAATAATGTCAACTTAAAGTCATTAAATGCTCG
The DNA here is from genome assembly GCA_029931835.1 of Etheostoma nigrum. Taxonomy (NCBI): domain Eukaryota; kingdom Metazoa; phylum Chordata; class Actinopteri; order Perciformes; family Percidae; genus Etheostoma; species Etheostoma nigrum. The sequence goes on along the minus strand of JAQOOF010000769.1, from coordinate 5,107 downwards.
GTCACTGCTATACCACACAAAGTAGACTGCATAATTCTAATATAATTAAAAATGATTAAAAAAAGAAAGAAAATGAACATGAAGGCATTAACAGCATTATGTTTAGACATCTGTCAACACAGCCTGCGAGAGAACAAAAGAAGTCTTCTTCTTTTGTATTGTTAAACCTTTTAACACATTGTTCTTTTCCAGCAACAGCATCACACCAGCTGCCAAACATGGCTCGTTACGTAAATGTGCTGTAATGTCTGAATGAAATAACAGAACCGAGCAGCCTACTTAGCTACATATATTTAATGTGGCTTGGCAATTCAATTCAACTTTATTTATAGTGTCGAATCACAGCAGTAGTTGTCTCAGGACACTTTACAAAAAGAGTAAGTCTGGACCACAGTCCATAATTTACAAAGACCCAACAATTTCCCACGGGCAAGTAAGGGTGTCATGAAATCAAACAAAAAGTCACAATCTGGAAATCAACCTGTGAGATTTCTGGTAAAACCTTAAGCGAGGGCAAATACTCCTGCTGCAAGAATTAAAAAATGGAATTGTTGATTCTGCCACGCTCCCATTTCAGCTTGACCGGTCAGCTTGACAAACGTAAAATTATACCTGTTTCCTGATTGATTTATGTGTATAAATAGTGTAAGGGAGAGACTGGAGAAAGACTTTCTCCTTCCCTTTTTGTAGAATTTCTTTTTTTACAAAGATAGGTTACCTAAGTAAAACTTATAAAAGCTAAATAATTCAGTTTGTTAAGAGACTATGGACATGGCTGTTTTATTGTTATCTGTTTTGTTGTGAACTTGAATGTCATCTCCTATAAAGAAGACTGCAGTTACAAAAGAGAAACAAGATGGCAAGTTATTTTGCTCCAGTTGACTGAAGAAATATGTTATTGTTACATTATGTTGTTAATAAATGTTTTAAATTTGACAATTTAGTGTGTTACATTGCAAACAAAGGTCAGATATTATATTGCAGAAAAGTCTTGTCTAAAAATGGCATAGCAACCTGTGCTTTAATAAAAAATAAATGTAAAAATCAAGAATCGAAACCAACCGTGACCTTGGAATCGAAACTGTAATCAAATCGAGGATTTGGAGAATCGTGACATCCCTAGAAGCAACATTTGGTGTGACAGTGACTATGAAAAACGTATTTTTTACAAGCAGGAACCTTGGACTGACCCAGGCTCTAGCCGTCTTAGATGTGTCTCGTACAGTCAGTGACAACAGAAACTCAACCTCCCCGTCTTGACGTGGGGCAAAAACACCTTTTTAGAATCGCCACATTTTCCTCTGTAAGATTTTTTTCATTTTCATTATCTACCACTACAGGTGGTAGATAATTACAACTACAGGTGGTGGATAATGATAGAATGAAAAGAATGAAAATCCCCCCATCCTCCCTCCCCAACAGACGGAGGCTGAATGGTAATTGGCAGAGCTTCAATCCAACTTAGGTCCAACTCAAGGTCATTACATCTTTCTATAAATAGAGAGTTTTACGTGCTCTGCAGTTATATCCAATTCCAGTCAGTCAGTCATATCCACATCCTCATTGAGTGCATAGCAACCAGCAGGGTCCTCACTTGTTACTGAGCTGGGCCTGGGACCTTTTTTTTTTTTTTGAGATTATCTTTTAGGCCTTTTAATGGACAGATGAAGACATGAAAGGGTAATGACATGCCGCAAAAGGCCGCAGGTCGGACTTGAATCTCGCGGCCGCTGCGTTAAGGTTTAAACCTGCTCTACCAACTGAGCTAACCCGGCCACAGGGGCCTGGGACTTCTTGTAGTATTTTCAGATATGGTCTCGCATTGCCAGACCCCTGTCCACAGCGCTGCGGAGGAGGGTCTGGCTAGTCCACACAGCATTCTGGAATTGGAGAAAAGTGCTCTGGGTTATTTGCATTTTTCTAAACCTATCAAAATTGTCATATGTGGGCGCTAAACGCCAGATGGAGCCACGGTGCCTCTGCAAAATAGTCTCATGAAGGAACTTGTGGGGCGGCTGTGGCTCAGCGGTAGTGCGGTTGCCTGCCAATTGGAAGGTTGGTGGTTCGATCCCTGGCCCTGCACTCCCATGTCGAAGTGTCCTTGGGCAAGACACTGAACCCCGAGTTGCCCCCGATGCTGCACATCGGAGTGTGAATGTGTGTGAGTGTTTATCTGATGAGCAGGTGGCACCTTGTACGGCAGCCTCGGCCACAGTGTATGAATGTGTGTGAATGGTGAATGTATCCTGTATGATGTAAAAGCGCTTTGAGTAGTTGTTAAGACTAGAAAAGCGCTATATAAATACAGCACATCTACATTTACATGTTTTGGTGGAACATAAGTACATTGAAAAGTTGTTTTAGTCGTGCAACAGAAAACTGATTGGACAGATAGTCTAGCTAGCTGTCTGGATTTATCCTGCAGAGATCTGAGGAACAGTTCACCATAGTCCTCAAAAATCCACCAGAGGTTACAACACAAAGAAAGAGGAAGGTGCCAGACATCCGGCCAAAAATAGGCACATCCGGCAGAACCTCCAGCGGCACCGCAAAACATGTCTCTATAGACTAATTCACATATTACCCATCACATCACAAACAGCCAGTAATATCTGTTTCAGAGCAGAGCTCTAAAAAAATGGAAGTTACATGGATGTAACTCCAGTTCTATAACTTGATGTGTCCCAAGGTCCTCTGTTTGTTTATATCAAATGGTGCAAAGCAACAAACTACTGTCCTAACCTTTGCTTTGTTATGTGTGGCTGTGTGTTTCAGGTACGAGATGATAACAAGCGGCAACACCCCTGTCTGGTGGAGTTCTCCAAGCTTCCTGAACAAGAAAGAAGCTACAACTTACAGATGTCTCTGGAGACTCTCAAGTAATGCATCAGTGCAGTGAGCAACATAAGATATGACATTTAGATCCAAAATGTATCTGTGACACCATTAAGCCCTGATGACACGATCTGTTCATACTGTACATTAGTTAACTCTAAGATTCTTCTGTAGACTAGGCAGTTAACCACTAAGTACGCTTCCATGCAGTATAGACTTCATCACAATGTTTGTTTACAAAATCTTCTGGGTAGAAAACTGCTGCGTCCCATACACACAATTTAACGGCACTCAACGGGGACAAGGAACAATTGTCTATACTCTCATCTCCATCAAAAATGTTTGATGCTTTCATACATTAGGTCAACACTTTCACTAACATTAGCTTGGTGAGCTAATTTTCATGTTGGGCCACAGGAGTAATAATTTTATCAGACAAGACTAAATATGTTTGTCAACGACCTTTTTTCCATGACAAAGACGAGAGGATGACGAGACTGCACCAATGTCCAGAAACGCTAACTAAGACTAAATTAACATGCATTATTGTTGACGAAAAAGACAAGACTAAAATATTTTGCATAAAATAAAATCTAAATCTCTGTTCATTTTTTTCTACAATCATCTCTACTTTTTTTAATCATCGGATAGAACCAGTGCAGTGGCCGTTTGGAGCATGTGCCTGTTCCAAACGGGCCAATTGCTTTGTTCTTAGTATTCCCCCCCCCCCCGCCCCCACTAAGCACTGCTCCCCTTTTCTTTTTGATTGTATTTGCATGAAGGAAGAGGCTCAATATAAAACCAGATGCGTTTAACAGAGTTGCATTCAACAAAAATCATGCAGTGTATTTTGTCAGGTAATTATGACATTTAAACAATATTTGAGATGTGTGAAACACTATTTGACTGAAATGGTTATGAGAAATAATCACAGAAATAATTTATTTAAAAAAAGACTAAAATGTTTTGACTAAGACTTGACCAAGATACTTGAGTTCTCTTTTGACTAAAACTATACTAAAATAACAAGACTTTTAGTCAACTAAAACTTGACTAACAAAAAAACATGTGAATGACAAAATATGACTAAAACTAACAAGGACATATGGCACAAGACTAAGACTAAATTAAAAACAGGCGACAAAATTAACACTAGGCCACAGACAAAAGAAGATTAATGTGCATAAAGAAGCCAAGAAAAGATGGAAAAATCTCCAAAAGGCATAAAATGACAGATTAGACAATTGTATAATATGTCACAAAAGTTAGATTTTATTCTTTCAAAATAACAGAAAACAAAAAAATGGAGAGTTGATCTGCAGAGTTGATACCTTGTACTCAAGAGTCTTTTGATTCTTGTTTGAGGTATCTTTGCCGTGGATCTTGAGGTCTGTTTAGGATCATTATCTATTTGTAGAAGCCATCCTCTCTTTAACTTCAGCTTTTTCACAGATGGCATTAAGTTAGCGTCCAAAATTTGCTAAAATTTTATTGAATCCATTTTTCCTTCTACTCGTGAAATGTTCCCTGTGCCACTGGCTGCAATACAACTGCAAATCATGATTGATCCACCCCATGCTTAACAGTTGGACAGAAGTTCTTTTCGTTAAATTCTGTGTCCTTTTTTCTCCAAACGTACCTTTGCTCATTCCGGTTAAAAAGTTCTATTTTAACCTCATCGGTCCACAGAACTTGTTTCCACAATGCATCAGGCTTGTCTATTTGTTCATTTGCAAACTTCAAACGCTGATTTTTGTGGTGAGGACGTAGAAAAGGTTTTATTCTGATGACTCTTCCATGAAGACCATGTTTGTACGAGTATCTCTTTATAGTGGAATGGTGTAGCACAACTCCAGTGTCTGCCAAGTGTTGTGGATTTCTGGATGGATTGTGCAGTCAAACGTGGGTTTGGACTGTCATCTGTCATTTGATGCCTTTTGGAGATTTTTCCATCTTTTCTTGGCTTCTTTATGCACAATAATACACATTTTTACTTGGGGTGCCCAAACCTTCGAGCCCCATTGTACAGTATACTTAAATGTTACAGTTATGGTTGACAATTACGACACAAATAAACAAGTATGACGATATCACATATCTCCGCATTTCAAATCAACTGTCATGATGTGATTTTTGTGTTAGTGCGACGTCACAGTGATTCGGTCCATAAAGGAGTATGGTTAATGGTAACATGTTTGGGTCATTATCAAACACGTGAATACGAAATGACATGTTTGATCATGTGTGTGTTTGTGTGTGTTGCAGAACTCTC
>JAQOOF010000768.1:0-18469 GCA_029931835.1 Etheostoma nigrum | reverse complement strand
ATGGCAACAGATCTGGAAGAGGGAGGGGAAGTTCACAGAACAGAGCAGCTCTACCAAGATGTCAGACCTAGCTCCTCAGATAACACCCAGGAGAGACAACAGCTTAAATCCTTAACAGAGACCACTGTTGAGTTGACCCCTCTTCCAAGTGAGGACGTACAGTTGGAGATGGATGGGCTGAAGTCAGACGAGGAGGTGAAAGAGGGAAAAGACAAGGTTTGCCAGGGGACGAATGCACGGTCGGAAAAAGAGGACTGTCTCACAGATGACAAGGATGTAGAGAATGTAACAACACACTGTAAAGGAACTAATGGCCCGCAAAACTAAAGTGTTCACCAATGTGTACTAAAACGAGGCCAACTGGGACCGTGAATGTTACTGAGTTTGGCTAAAAGTCACATTTACTTTGCTTTTTTATCTGGACTGTACCAAGCTCTATGCTAACAGTATTTTTCCTCTTTTTATTACAGTATAGAGATGTTTTATTACCCTTAGTCCTGAAAATGAAATGGGCTACCAGTGATCCTATTTTCACAGCTATAGAAACATAGTACAGTCCTACTTTTTGACATATAAAAATGGAATAGCACTGGATGTGCACATTGACCAACAATTGAAAATATTGACTTGTGTATGCACATGATTACACAGCAGCCCTGCAAGGCCCAAAACATTATAGTCTTGGCCGAAATAAATGTTTTTCTTTTTATGTCAATAAATGAATCCTTGAATGTCATGAGCTCTCTCTCCACCTGGTATCGCATGCTGATTGAAGGCTGATTACCTTCACCTGTTCCTGCTCTGCTCTGCCACATCCTCGTTACCTGCCAGCTGCACGGAATCACCACTCATCATGCTCAGTACTTAACACCCTGCTTTCCAGTCTACACTTGTCGGATCGCCTGCTACCAGCACTAGTTTTCCTGCCTGCTATGGTATACTTCTCTGACTCCCTGCCTGTGTTCCTGGACCCGTTCATCTGCTTCTGTGTTTCTCCCACCTCGGACTATCTCGGATCATCCTGTTCCTGCCGTAGCTGTAGCTACTTCTGCTTCTGTGTTTCTCCCACCTCGGACTATCTCGGATCATCCTGTTCCTGCCGTAGCTGTAGCTACTTCTGCTTCTGTGTTTCTCCCACCTCGGACTATCTCGGATTATCCTGTTCCTGCCGTAGCTGTAGCTACTGGGGAAACCCCCACACACAGACTCTTGAGACTCCTGTACTCCTGACATACTTTGTACCCTTTATCTTCAATAAAGTATTGAACGTGACGCATTTGTGGTCCTCGTCCTGTCTGGCTTCTGACAGTACGATCCGAACAACAATATGGACCCAGCGCACGGTCAAAACAGCATGGGAATCAACGAACTTGAATCACCCACCGCCATGCAACGGAAGGGAGTGATGGAGAGTGAGGTAAACCGTATCTCTGCTGACATGGCCTCTCTACTTCAAGCCGGCTATCAACAGCGCTAGCATTTCTAGCTGTCAGCCTGTTTGTACCCCGTCCTCCTGCATGTTCCTGTTCTCGCGTCCTATCTCCTGGTGAGTCTCCCCTGCCCTAGATCCTGTCTGTCCCCGCTCCTGTTCCCCAGGCCCTTGCTTTCCGTTATTTTGGACCCCTTAGGATTTTTGCCTGTTTTTCCCTGGGATTCTGGACCGTTTTTCCTCTGTGTTTGCCCTGTGTTTCTGTTAATAAACTCTTGTGAACCTGCTCCTGCCTGCCTGCCTCCTCCTCTCTGCGTTTGGGTCCTCACTGCACCGCCCCGTAACAGAACGATCTGAACATCATGGACCCAGCAGAGAGGCTCGTGTTCGAGGCTAAGGTGTCGGAGTTCGACCAGACGGTTACCGCACTGGTCGGCTCCAGTCCCATCGAGCGGTCTCTCATTCTGGAGAGACTCGCCCTTCAGCAAGGGTGGTTTAAGGAGAGACCGTGGGTGAGTCACTTTGTTCCTCGTCTGACGGACATCAGGGAAAGACTAGAGACTTTTCTATTCATGGCACCCTGTGACTCACCCTCCTGCCCGCCCATGCCCAGAACCACCAACACCATTGCGGTCGGAGCGGCATTCCTGGCCCAGCCACCTGCCTCCCCCGGCCACGCCACGGACCCCCTCGGAGAGGAGCCTAGGCAATACAGAACTCTGTTCCAGCAGTTCCATGGCTGGCTCCAACGCCAGGAGGAGACGGAAGGACGGTCCTTCGACGGTTCCCGCCTGGCTGTCTTTTCGGGAAACCGGGGTGGCCGCAGCCGTGGGGGAGGACGCAAGGGCCACCTTCGCCGATCTCGGCCCTCCATTCGAGAACCTGTGCGGACAAGCCCCCCGGAGCCTGCCCCCGGTGTTGCGGACTCCACACCGCGGCCTGCCGCCGCCGCGGCCCCCCAGCCGTGGTTTGCCGCCGTTGCGGCGGACCCCCAGCCGCCGGCACCCGCCGTCGAGGCGGACCCCCAGCCGCCGGCACCCGCCGACAAGGCGGACCCCGAGCCGCCGACTGCTGCCGCCGATGAGGCGGACCCCCAGCCGCCAGCACCCGCCGTCGAGGCGGACCCCCAGCCGCCTACTGCTGCCGCCGACGAGGCGGACCCCCAGCCACCGACTGCTGCCGCCGACGCGGCGGACCCCCAGCCGCCGACTGCTGCCGCCGACGCGGCGGACCCCCAGCCGCCGACTGCTGCCGCCGACGCGGCGGACCCCCAGCCGCCGACTGCTGCCGCCGACGCGGCGGACCCCCAGCCGCCGACTGCTGCCGCCGACGCGGCGGACCCCCAGCCGCCGACTGCTGCCGCCGACGCGGCGGACCCCCAGCCGCCGACTGCTGCCGCCGACGCGGCGGACCCCCAGCCGCCGACTGCTGCCGCCGACGCGGCGGACCCCCAGCCGCCGACTGCTGCCGCCGACGCGGCGGACCCCCAGCCGCCGACTGCTGCCGCCGACGCGGCGGACCCCCAGCCGCCGACTGCTGCCGCCGACGCGGCGGACCCCCAGCCGCCGACTGCTGCCGCCGACGCGGCGGACCCCCAGCCGCCGACTGCTGCCGCCGACGAGGCGGACACTCAGCCGCCGGCTCCCGCCGACGAGGCGGACCCCCAGCCGCCGGCTCCCGCCGACGAGGCGGACCCCCAGCCGCCGGCTCCCGCCAATGATGTGGATCCCCAGCCGGCGCCTGTAGAGGCGGACGCCCAGAGAGTGGGCACTGGACAGTCCTCACTGGAATCTGCCTCGGACCCCCAGCCGGCGACCGCTAAGACAAGTTCCCAGGGAGTGTCCACTGAACAGTCCTCCCTGGGAACAGTCCCTGACCCAGACCGGCCGACCGGCCCCCCTGACCCAGACCGGCCGACCGGCCCCCCTGACCAGCCGACTGGCCCCCTAGACCCTGACCGGCCAACTGGCCTCTCCAACTCTGACCGGCCCACTGGCCTTCTTGACCCAGACCGGCCTACCCAACCTTCCAGCCCTGACCAGCCGACCAGACCACCTGACCATGACCATAGACCCTACACCCCTGACCCCCGGCTGTGGCTCGGTGGTCCCGGTCCTCGGCCGACGGCCAACGTTTGTGGCCCTCGGTCGACGGTCGGTGCCCCCGACCCCCAGCCGTCGTCTGGGCCTCTGCCCTCTCTGGGCATTGGCTCCCGGGGTCCCCCTGGTCCCGGTTCCAGGGGTCCCCCGGGACCCAGTCCCCGGGCTTCCTGGGGTCCTGGCCCTAGTCCCAGGTCCCCAGGAATCCCGGCCCCCCATGTTTCAAGTCCACATAGTCCTGGTTTCCCTGGTCTTGTGTCCGTCCCTGTCTCTGTGCTTGTCCCCGTCACTGTGTCTGTTCCTGTCCCTGTCTCTGTGCCTGTTCGTGTCCCTGTCCCTGTGCTTGTCCCTGTGCCCTTGTCTGTCCCTGTGCTTGTCTCAGTCCCTGTGTTTGTGTCTGTACCAGTGTTCGTTCCTGTCCCGGTCACCGTCTCTGTCCCTGTCACTGTTCCTGTCCCCGTTTTCCTCCCTTTTCCTGCGTCTGCCCCTTTCAAATTTGCCACCAAACCTGATCTGTCTGTAGTCACACCATCCCCGTCCGTCCCACCCAAAGTTGTCCCTGAACCGGCCCCGTCTGTCTCCACGCCGTCCGTCCTGTCCGTGTCCCGATCTGCGTCGCCTCTGCCTGTCCCGTCTCCCCGTGGGTCTTCCGTGCGCCCCTTAACGGGTGCTTCTGTGAGCTCCTCCGCGGGCTCTTCCGTGAGCCCCTCCGCGGGCTCTTCCGTGAGCTCCTCCGCGGGCTCTTCCGTGAGCTCCTCCGCGGGCTCTTCCGTGAGCTCCTCCGCGGGCTCTTCCGTGAGCTCCTCCGCGGGCTCTTCCGTGAGCTCCTCCGCGGGCTCTTCCGTGAGCTCCTCCGCGAGCTCTTCCGTGAGCTCCTCCGCGAGCTCTTCTGTGTGCTCCTCAGCGGGCTCTTCCGTGCGTCCCTTGTGCGCCCTCTAACGGGCACCCTTGTGCATCCTCTCGCGCCTCCTAGCTCCCTTCCTTCTGCCCTTCCTCGGTCCCTGTGTTTGCGAAATCTCCCCTTTTCTGTTGGTTTGTGTTTGTCTCTCTCTTGTGTCCCTGTCTCAGTGTCCCCCCGGCGTCCTGTCCTGTGCCTGGTCCTGACCTTGCTTTGGTGCCTGGCCCGTCTTCTGTTCCCGATCCTCCTGTTTCCTCTGGGGATGAGAGTGTTCGGTCGGAGGTCTTCTGGCCCTCCTCCGGCTCCCCTCCGCCCGCCCGGTTTGGTGTTTCGCTTGGGGACTTCTGGGGCCGTCCCTTGGGGGGGGGGTTCTGTCATGAGCTCTCTCTCCACCTGGTATCGCATGCTGATTGAAGGCTGATTACCTTCACCTGTTCCTGCTCTGCTCTGCCACATCCTCGTTACCTGCCAGCTGCACGGAATCACCACTCATCATGCTCAGTACTTAACACCCTGCTTTCCAGTCTACACTTGTCGGATCGCCTGCTACCAGCACTAGTTTTCCTGCCTGCTATGGTATACTTCTCTGACTCCCTGCCTGTGTTCCTGGACCCGTTCATCTGCTTCTGTGTTTCTCCCACCTCGGACTATCTCGGATCATCCTGTTCCTGCCGTAGCTGTAGCTACTTCTGCTTCTGTGTTTCTCCCACCTCGGACTATCTCGGATCATCCTGTTCCTGCCGTAGCTGTAGCTACTTCTGCTTCTGTGTTTCTCCCACCTCGGACTATCTCGGATTATCCTGTTCCTGCCGTAGCTGTAGCTACTGGGGAAACCCCCACACACAGACTCTTGAGACTCCTGTACTCCTGACATACTTTGTACCCTTTATCTTCAATAAAGTATTGAACGTGACGCATTTGTGGTCCTCGTCCTGTCTGGTTTCTGACATTGAATGCGTGATATTATTGTCACACAAAATTTTGCAGATCAGATGTATGCACAGCAGCATAAATCAAACCAAGGCTAACACACTATAATGCTGTGGACACAAATAACATGAAAATTAGGTTCCTCACAGGTGGCTTATGTGCTAAAAGTGCAAATAGATTTTTAAACGTCAGGTATGGCATTGTTAATTAATACTGCATTAATCGATTTTTTGGGTCACTGGTGGGCAGCACAACATAGTGTAAATGCATACAACCCTGGCATATTATATGACTTATAACTTATAACGTTGAACTCATTTGGAGTCGTGTTTGTGGCCACCTGATGACAGTAAGTCCAATAATCACTCAGGTATGCTCCTCAACAACTCAATAAAATATCTGGCTCTCTAGCTGAGGAATGCTTTGCTTTCCCCAGCTAGTTTTTAACTGTCGGCCTGCCATTTGGTTTTGGGCAGGTAGTGTACAGCCTGTGTGTATAGAACTTCTTTTTTGCTTTTTTTATGGAAATTATGCTGATGAGAGCTGTGAGAGTGAACCAAAACATTAAAGTTGCATGCTGTAAAACCAAAACAATTAGTTGAAAGATACTATAAAGCTCTGTAAAGTGGAGAGCATCTACAGAGTTAGGTGATAAATCTCTGTGTGTTTGGCAGCACAAGCTACGTATGCCTTTTTCCACATTGCTGTTGCACATGTTTTTTGACCCATTGTTGATATAAAAATATTGATTAGCAGCTTAAAGTGTGGATAAAAGTTAGGTTTGTTTGTCTGGACACAGGCACAGGTCTCATGTCTTACATTAGTTGAATATATAGCAGTAAATGATGTCCAAAATTGAAGATCACTTTGAGTTCTCTCTCTTGGAATGCCTTCTTTCAACCACTACTGTTGTGAACACCGCCACTAGTGGAATCACAGAACTACTACAATTCATCATTCACAAATGGCTAATAACTACTGCATGTATGAGCTTCATTATGTTCAAAAACATGGTATAAGCACATTAATTTAGAGAAGATATCACACACACACACTGATTACATGTACGTGTGAGGGCTTCTCTGAGAGAGATCTCTGTGACTGTTAGTTCTTTTGTGCTTAGGTATTGTAGATGTTGTTTAAATAGTGCACCATGCAATAGTGGACACACTTCCAGTCCAAGTTAACAAATATGAACATGAATATCATTATCAGAGGCCACAGCAGCAATACCTTTACTGGCACTGGCTACCTATATACTAATCCTCCCCCCTGTGACTCTTGATTCCTTTTATGTTCATCGCTAGATGAATAATAATTGAGCTTGTGTAGCTAGGAGCTTCCAAGTCCAAATCTCTGCACCCAATGTGAACATGCTGCTATGTAGAGGAAATAAGAATGGACTAAGAAGAATGTATGATAACGTAAAGATTGTGGAGTCTCACTTTCCATTTCTGTAAACCAAGGGTTAGTTCTGTAACATCTGGCTCCTAACTACACCAAAGTAACCAACGGACAAGAAAACAGAGTGATACAAGAGTTGTTTCCCCAGACTATATCTTATAAAAATAGACTTGAAATCCTACACATACCACCCACTTTCTTCTTTATCTCCCTTTCTCTGCTTTCTCTGTCTTCTATCTTTTCTTTCACCCCATACTTTCTTTAAAAATTATGCACATTAACCTTTCTAAATACCTTGCTCAAATACACTAGAGAAGTTTAATATGCAATAGGTTAATTATATATTAAATTATTATTATTATTTTATCAACCAGCATTTGCCAATGACACAGTACAGAATAAATTAAACAGGCGTTGACAAAAACCTGCAGTGGCCAGACAATCTTGAAGTAGTTGCATTGTTTGTTAAATGTCCTGCAGAAATCATCCTCAAAATAACAAATGGGAAGGGTGGAGTAACTTAGCTCATCATAACTTTGCTTCATAAAAAGACCATTATGTATATGCAAACTATATAATCCGTGTAAAGGAGTGAAATCTTTGTGCACGTTTACTGCAGGTTTTCTTGGTAAAGCTTACAGGAAACACAAGGTGTTTGCTGGACCTCGGCGGGTTTGGGGGGTGTTAAATGTCCATTAGGACTGCACTATCTCTCTGTTAGCTCAAAGCTGTGGTGAAACCCTAGCACTTATCAGCAGCCTGCAGCCTGTGGCGGCATCTCCCCACTGAGATTGTGGGATGAACGTCAGGAACATGGCCATGGTAGTCATAATAAAATTTGATGTTTAATTTAATGTTCTTGAATTCTGTGATAATTGCAATTTTATGACTGCTCCTAAAGTATATCTCTAGTTCGGTTTCTATTTAATCCAAACAAAGTCCTGTTTCAGCTGAAAACACATCAGCCCCCATGCAGCAGAGCTAAAAATCTAAAATTTAAATGAGATTTTATATGAGGGATTTCTGTATTTGTGTTTTTTTTACTTTTATCAATCACTGATTTAAAGTGGGAGTGGTGTAGTAGGGAAAAAGTCATTGTCACATATTCCCATGCACCAATCAGAGTTCTTCTTGAATTTCCCCTTGGGGATTAATAAAGTATCTATCTATCTATCTATCTATCTATCTATCTATCTATCTATCTATCTATCTAGTCTGACGACAGTTGTGTGGTTTTTTGCTTTAGCCACGTGGTGGGAGTGGTAACCGGCTGAAAAACACAAACACTGATGTCACCAGTTGACATGGCTAATTTGTTAGCAGACAGCTACCTATTTACTATACACATCCTACAGACATGAAGCAACATTAGCATGTATTTGGAATATTTACTCTCTTTTAACTGCTAACTCCTGAAGAAAATTCAGTATCTGGGTCTTTAGCTGCTAAATGCTCCACTAAGTTCACCGGATAGTTGCCAACCTGCTGCTCGTACAGTTCTATTTTAGATCATTGTCACTGAAAACAGCTGCCTGCCATGATGAGAATGGTGAGAGTCAACCAAAAAAAGTTATGGACTGTAAAACCAAAACAATGAGCTAAGAGATGCTAAAATGCTACACAGCGCTATAGAGAGCCAAAGTAACGCCCTTATACTACCGGTCCATGAGACCTATCTTTCAAAAGAATATGAACAGAAGTGAACGGGGAGAGGCAAATTATGTTTTGATTCCGTCTGAATTGAGCCATGGATTTTTATGTGTTTGTCAATTTAAAAAAGATCATTTTTCAACCAAAGAAAGTCTCAGTTTTTTGTTAAACTGTTGAAGTATAAGACTGAAAATACTTAATTAGAAAGACCACACACTTCAGTGATTCATGGATGACGTCTCGCTGAAGCTACGATGTCTGTGTGTATTGTACCGGGGATGTAACGTTACTAAAATAAGCAGCGGATCTTGCTTGTTCTTTTGCTTAACTGCTGAAAATACTTCACGGGATTAAAAACACATAAGGGTAAAATAACAGGTAAGATAACGCTACATGTGTTGTGGAACATAGCTAAGCTAGCTAGCTAGCAAGCCAGTGGAGCATCAAGCTAGGTGACGTAAATTGTGTGAGACGAGAGATGTGGTTCACTGAGCGGTTTCGCACAAAACTAAGTGGTACTATGACAAACCTACAGCTAACTGAGACTTTCCCCCTTTGTAAAAATTATGTTTTAAATTGATGAACATCATATTTGTAATCCACGGCTCAATTGTAACGGGATAAAAAAATTATTTGCCTCTCCTCGTTCACTACCGTTTATATTATTTCCCGAAAAACGGTCCCATGAGGTTCACCGGAAGGGGCGTGCCTTTGGCTTTTTATAGCAGCTTTAAAGTTAAATACTTTAAAAAATACTGAATATTTCAAACAGACTTTTTCATCTACCATTTGGTGATTTTTCACATTTTGCATTGTTTTTTGGGCTGGTGAGTGAAGCAAATCTACCAGCAACTTGCATATTTTACCAGTATTTGGTTGGTAAGTGGTTCTAATTTTGAACCCTGGTTTCAAACCAAGTTTGCAAGAAAATATTGGAAAGAGATGTGACTGCTAATTGCTAACTAGTTACATTTCCAGGTCACGTGCGGCATGTGTTTTATCACTTCACTTTACTTCAGTAATTAGTACTTTCTCAGTTGTTGGTGACGTGTCCTGTCAAAATAATGAGACTGCATTTATTATTAACGATAATTCATCTCCCCATTTATAATTCATTGTCGATGAAGCCCAGTGGGAGGCAGAAGGAGGCCCAGAGTTTGGTGACCTAAAACTTCATTACGTGTATCAAGGTAAATAGGAAGACAACTTTCCTCTCCCTGGTGTGGGTTTATGGCGGGTCAGTCCCATCACAGAGGCTGATGACAATGATGACGAAGGTGATGATGAGGATGGTGACGTACAAAGTGTGTGTGCGTGTGTGTCTGTGCATACTGTGAAAATTAGCATTTTTCTGCGTGTGCACAGGTTTCAGAGTGTAGATTAAGGTACAGCTTAGAGTGCGTATGGCATATATAAGACCCTCTTGGACCTCCCGACACCCCCATACACCCCTCCTCTCCCTCGTCCTCCCCATTCAGTGTAAATGAAAATGCAAGGCTATATTTGGACAGGGCTGATGTCACAAGTGGTTTAAGCGATAAGCCTATAACTGTTGGAGTCGGTTTGTGTGACAGTCTGACAAACCCTGGACTGCTCCAGAGACAGACTGGGATTTGCTGGCTACTGGCTGACACAACAGAAAGTAAGTTATCTGTCTTACTTAAGGGCTTCATTTGTCTTTTATACAGGACCTGTGTTTGAGTCTAATTTTATTGTATGTATGCAAAAGCAGTGCTACAGGAAATACAGGATACAATACAGGAAACAATTTTTACATTGTGTAACAATAGTTTTCTTGTAGGTGTGAATATGATATTTTGCCCAATCCTTATCTCTTTTCAGATTTATTTTACATCTTTAAATTTGTAATTTAAAAACATAAAATAATGCAGAAAGAATTTGGGATTTTCTATGTAATGTAAGGAAGCATCAAAAGCATAAAAAGAAAACATATATATATATACAAATATAAATGTTGTACTTAGAAAAATAATGTAACATGATGTCAAATCATTTTTTGCTTATAAAAGGTTAAAAGAATGACCGAAAATAATCTGCAGCTACTTTGATAATCCTTGTGCTAATTTTCAAACAAAAATATTCCCTAGTTCCACCTACTCAGTTTTGCTACTTTCATTCATCTTATCTGGTAATATGTATCTCAGAGCATTTTTAAGCATTTTTAAGACATCACCATGGCTTCTGAGAAATTATGATAGCGAATTGTTATACTTTCTGCAATTTTACAGACAATTTTATTCAAATAATTAAGAAAATAAATGTTAGTTGTAACCCTATTTGTAACTCTTAAGCTATGCAACAGGAAAACAATATTCATAACATTGATGTTAAACTGGGTAATGCTTAGGTGCTGGTGTTTTACTGTTATGGATCATAGGTGAATTATATTATTATTATTAAATATAGTATTTTACAGAATTTGGAAACAATACTCAAAACAAAAAGCAACCTCTTTTTTTTCTCTTAATGACGACTTCAAATTCCTTAGAAATGACACACTGTCATGTATGTTGAATTTTGACATTCTGTACTGATGATGTACATAACTTGGCATGTGTCTGTGCTGCTGTCTTTTGGCCACATGTTTGCAGTTAAATAAAAGTACAATAAATGTTATGCTTTCTGGTTTGCCCTAGCTCTCTGTAATAATAAATTAAACGTTGTATCTGTGTTGATCCAGGTAATCACCCTACAAAATGTATCTGAGGGTGCCTGTGCTTCTCCTCACGCTGCTTGTGTTGCTGCGCTGCGTTACCGCTGCCCCAAGCTACAGGCAAGTGTATACTACAAGCAGAGCAATGAGCTCTTTGGTGTGACTGTGCAATGACTTGTAAAAAAAAATAAAAAAAATGGTTTCACTTTGCTAAAATGTTGATCATATCAGAACTGAGGTCAGGAGACAAGCAGCTGAATGTCATGGAAACTGTGCGATAAGTATGGCTGTGATGTTCTGTGTGAGGAGCAGCAGGGCATTTATAACTTTGGAGGTGGAAGCCAATTGTGCTTGTGTGGGAAAGTGCTTTATTGTGCAACTCGTGGGGAGCTAAGTGCCCACTTTTTCTTCTTGCTCTCGGGACTAGTGGATGTTTTGAAGAAGGTATAATCAGCTATCAGTGTAAAACGGTTTGATCCTTTTGCCTATGTGATTCAGGTACTTCAGTCCCAGCTCATCCAGCGAGCAGGAAAGTGCTCTCACAGACCGTGACGGCTGGTTAGTTCCTGGGCTAATCTCCAACCCATTCCTCGGCCTTATGGGTACGCGGCCGCAGAGGGGGCTCACAGCTATGGACAGGTAACGGCATTCTAGAAACTAGCAGCTGTATTAACCCTTATGTTGTCCTCGGGTCAAAATGACTTGTTTTCCTATATCAGTGTTAACTACCTAATTGTAATTACCCAAAATAACATGATTGATTCCACACAACACACTTTGGCAAGTACAAATCTCTACTTTCATTAATTTTGGGATGTGTATTTTTATTTGAAAAAAGAAATTGAAGTGGTTTTGAAATAGAATTGTATGGTATTGTAATAGTATTTTAAGTTGACATATTCCAGTCTGTGATTATCCATCAACATATACTGTATTCCTTTAATTTTAGTCTAAATAATTCCTAATTTCTGCTTTTCTAACTCAAACATTAGGTATAATTCTCTATTAATGAGGTTTATTGACCATAAATTCCAAAAATAACTATAAAACTAAAGTTAATAAGTTAGTGTTACGTGGTGTTAAATACGTCAAAAAACTGATAAACATTGAAAAAAGGGACAATAATGTTGGAAAAAGTTTAAAAAAAACATTGTTAAAACGCATCAACAAAAGTGTTGATTTTCAATTTTGACAGGAAGACAACACAAGGGTTAAATTGTTCATTAAAAAAACCCTCTAATTCTATCTGAGTGTCATTGTGATGTTTCCGCACTTTCTCCAGCCACCACATAGAAAAGAGGAAGTGCAACACAGCCACCTGCGTCACCCAAAGGCTAGCAGACTTCCTGGTCCGCTCCAGTAACACTGTCGGTACCGTCTACGCCCCAACCAACGTGGGATCGGCCACCTACGGCAAGAGGGACCTACTGCTGCCTCCCAACTACCTGCCTCTCTAATACCGACTGGGGGAACCTCCAACAGCACTCCCAGTGCTCTGATGATATAACCACACATCTTATGTAACGATGACTGTGAGAATGATGTTACAAACGGTGGTGGTAATGGTAGTGGTGGTGGTGATGATGATTACAAACTGAGTTTTCTTGTTTATTTAAAAAACTTTAAAAAACAGTGCCTTTAATTTAAACCATCAAAGTCAATATATGCTGTTTTCTGGCTTTGTATGTGCTGTAATGCTGTTCCACAATGGCATGATGTGAATATAACAAGTAAATAATATAGAATAAGAATTTAAAAAAAAGAATAAAAAAAGAAAAAAAGACATAGAGCCATATGAGATAAATGTTATCTGTTGATTTTGATAATAAAGTTGTGAAAATATATTTTTGCAAATCTCCATGCGTTTTAAACCACATTATTGAGTAATCACGACTGCTGCAGGAGCTATGTTAGCATGTCATCAGCTAGTACTCCCACACGTGCTCCTACTTGCTTCCCCATGTCCCACATAAACTCCAGAATCAACTTGCAAACAAAAAGGGGTTTTATCATGTCTCTCTGTAGGTATGGAGACATCCAATACAAATCTCTACATTAATAAGATTCAATATCATTGTGTGATGGGAGTTGCCACAAGTAACCTAAATGGAATGTGTTACTCCCTGTAAGTTAATTGTGTTGCCCTATAAACCATTCCACGGCTGAGTCATTCCCTGTGAACGTGGACGCCTTAAAGGCATGCAGGCATATGTAAGCCTAAACTTTAATTTGTTAGGTATGTTTGTTTTGGCCCAAATTCAACCTCAGCTTTTATGACATGTTATGTCATTGTCACCACAACATTTCTAGGAATAGTTCAACATGTTGGGAAATACTCTAATTTGTTTTCTTCCAGAGTCAGACGAGAAAATTGATATCACTATTGAGTCTGTACAGTAGCTTGTACCAGCAACTAGTTAGCTTAGCTTAGAATAAAGACTAGAAAATTGATGAAACAGCTAGCTAGAAAGTTACATGTTCCAGCCAAGGAATGGTCCAAATTGTTTACACTTTAGCTTTTGATATGATGTGTTAATTTAGTGAACTTTTTAAAGTGTTGATTGGTGGAGTACACTAAGCAATGTACTGCTGTGGAAGCCATGTTAGATCTGAGTTGAAAGTCACACAATAATAACACACAATAATAATAACACAAACTCAGGTTCCCCAAAGTTTGTGTTATTGTGTTACTTTGGTTCTTACTAAGCAATCAAGGAGGCCGGTAGCAACTCCCGTGTTCCGCAAGGTAAAATTACAGTTTTTGTTCAAGTTTGCGCTATGCGTTCTTCACTTCTGTACCTTAATGTCAGACAGCGCTTTCCAAACGGGGAACTGAAACGGTGATATTGCTGTTTTCAAATCCACCAAACTCCATCGACAAAAACATTAATTTCACATTCCAGAACGTAGGAGCTACTGGTCAACTGTTACCACTCCTAACTGTTGTCCACAGTAACGGTGCATTGCTTAGCTTCTGTGTTGTTGTTTCCAAACTTAGCAATTGACTCATCTAGGGCTAGCCTTCACATTATTTATAACCTTATTGGGTTAGGGGGTTAGGGTTAGATCAGTGTCACTGATTTTTGCCAATTCTGATGGGAGATGTTTCCATTGGAAAAACTTGGAAAAGAAAAAACAGATAGACAGCCTATACGGACAAATTTCCTCTGTGGTGTACAATAAAATTGTATTGCATTGTATTGTAATGTGCTGTATTGTATTGTATTGTGTTGTATTGTTATTAGGGTTCTTTTTTCAGGAGAATTATTCATTTAATTCAAATATGTAATATGTACAGTATGTATGTGTAGGTACTTATAGTTAATAAAAACCTTAGCATTTACATTACATAAAATACAATCAGTGTTCTTTTTTTACTAAGCACCCTTTGACCATATTCCATCATCACACAGTACTATATTCCATATAGACATGTGTTGTCTTCCTGTGAAGTTATTTGGGAGTAGCATAGGCTAATGAAAATCAAGAGGGGAGGTATGACGCACTGCATTAACCTGTGTTTAATTACCAGTGACCCAATCATCTCAGACACTGACATCAATACTCTCATGCATGGTTGACACCGGCATGAAAGGTTTTTCAAAAATAGAACAAGTGCCGGCATTTGCTGATGAATTCAAAAAACAATGCATGCCATTATCAGCCAAACACCCTGACAGAGCATGGGGATCATGTCGAGATCTGTCAATTACCTCATGTAAAAACCCAAATGGCACTGTACTTCAACTGTTATCCGGCGGGGAGTTGTTTATCACTGCTGTAATGACAGCACTGACAATAATGAATGTTTTGATGAAATTTTCAGATCGGATTCATGACCTGACAACCACATTAATCTCTGACATTAATCCCAAATATAAACAAGAGGGTTACCCGACCACCGAAAATTAAAAACAGAGGACTGTAACCCTGCTCCATCTGCAAAATTGATTTACAGCTCTTTTCATGCAAGGACTAGAATAGAACAAGTCAACATATAAATCAACACACAGTATGTTGTTAATATTTTCTGTTGCTAGCAATAAAATAATATCCTTTGATTGTCAAATGTTACTCACAGATACTATACTGTCCTGAACTATATTGACAGATACTGTACATACACTGTCTATCAATATGCCTAGATGCACACTAACAAATACATTTAGTATTTACTCATTAAAGAAGAGTGATTCTGTTTTAATACATAAGATAAATAGCCCATATATTTTAATTATTTTTGACAAACACACAAAATGGTCTGAATAAGTGCAGATATGTGAAATTCACTTCTGGTTTATGGCCACAAACAAAAAATGTTATTCAATATAAGTAGGTACATTGCCTGCACATGGTCTGCTAGAAATGAAATGAATGAGTGGACGGATAACTATCTGCTTACTAAGCGCGTTCCTCAGTGTGTGCGCTAACTGCGCTTTAAAAACGTATCCAGCTGCTTGCCGTAGTTAATTGTAAACACGGAAGTTACGTTGAGTCAGTGCTCTGTTATCATGTGCTAAAGGGAATTTTGGTCACCTAGCTTTCATAGTAATTGTATAAGAGCATTTTCACACTCTTACCAATTAACAGTTGAGTTTTAAATATTTACCAACGAATCTATGTAGAACGAGATGAGTCATGAATATTGCAGCCATTTTGACTGAAAACTAGCTAGCCAGCAGGAAGCTAGCTAGTGTTAACGTCAGATAACGTTAGATACCGTTAGCATAGCAATTCTCTAAAAAGTGAAGAAATGGCAGATAAAAAAGAGAAAACATTCAAGCTTGTAATCGTGGGAGGTGGCATCGCGGGTGTGACATGTGTTGAGCAGGTGAAATATTTAATAAGTAACACGTTAGGTCTATCGTTACACAGAACACATCTTTTAACCTAGCGATAGGTGCATGTCACGTAGCTCTTCATTAACCTTTATCTTCATTGACAGCTGTCATCCCAGATTCCTTCAGCTGACGTGGCCTTGATTACAGCAGGCCCCCACATCAAAGCAGTGACCAACTATAAGCAGGTCAGGATGTTAATGGTGTTCTGGGGGAGCATATACTGTACATACCATACACATATTTTATATGTGCACTAACAACTGACAGGGTTGGTTTCCCACGTGTTTTCCCATACAATGAATACATGGATGCATGTATCTTAAGTCATCCACCAAATGATGACAACATAAGATATTAAAACTTGTTTTGTTTTTATTTCACATATCCTCGTTTGTATTACTTTGTCAATCACCTGTCATTCCACTCAATTTGCACTCAATAACCTGTACCCTTGTCCTTTGTTTTGCAAGGTTTCCAAGACACTGGAAGAGTTTGATGTTGAGGAGCGACCATCCAGTGTTTTGGAGGAGAAGTTTCCCAACCTGACTGTCATCCACTCGGCTGTCAAATCACTTCACACACAATCACATGTAAGTAGCCATTTTGCAGAGTGTTATAGAAACTCATAGATTCTAATTGTGTCTATAAATACAATAAGTTTTTATCTTATGTTATGCTGTGTTTACATAACATGTGTCTGGTTTGATATTTGATTTAATAAGAAAACATGCTAGTAATATTTGTATGTAACTAACAACTGTGAGTAACGAAAGCTACACATACTGTAATTCCTTGTTAGTTGTTTACTCATTATAATGTTAGGATGTCATACAGTGATTTTATACAACATATCTCAACTTATTACAAAGGTGACTACTATCTGTCTACTATCGCCACCTTGTGGACATGTAACCACATGTGGTCTAAGTGCAGTAGGACTGTGATTAGACAATGAGTTTTATGTCCAAAATCCAACACTAGTTTGTAAAAAGGAACATTACTTTCCCAAAGTGAAAAAGAGAGAAACATTCTTAGCTTGATGTAAAAAATTAAGTCACTATTTCCCTTTCTTGTTTCTATTTTCAGTCAGTGGAAACTGCAGATGGCCGAGTTTTTGGTTATGAGAAGCTGTGTATCTGCAGTGGGGGCAGACCCAAGCTCCTAACCCAGGACAACCCTTATGTCCTAGGGATACGGGACACAGACAGCGCCCAGGTACAACCCCATCACTCTGGATGTTTGTATTGTTATTAAATGCAGGTCTGAAATACTTTAGGACATTAAACTGATAAGACCTTCTTATAGCCAAAAGCAGTTTGCCCAAAGAAAAAAACACCCTCCACTTCTAATTTGTTGGTGTTTTAAAATGTTTCCCCTACTCATTGTTATTCCTTGGATTTGGATGTTCCTGCTAAGCTACAGTAAATTCAACAAAACTGGACCTTGACTCTGTGTGCAAAAGTACATTCTTAAACATAGCAACAGGTGCAGCTGCTACACTATCTTGTTGCATTTGTTTTAAAAATGAAGGCAATAACAGACTGCATACAGTTCTCTAATTTTAAAATAGAAGTTGCCTAGAGATGTCCTTGTAATCTACAGTCAAAACAATTGAACTGAAAACATAACCTCCTTAGTATGGGGTTAAACAAAACTACACAAGTTGATGTTTAACACCTTTCCCTGTTCTGTGTTGCAGGAGTTTCAGAAGCGGTTATCCCAAGCTAAGAGAATTGTTGTTGTTGGCAATGGAGGGATTGCCTTGGAATTAGTGTAAGTAACATATAATCAAAATACTGAAACCACTTTTTTGTTAAAAAAGGCGTTAGGACAATGTGTGATTGTGTTCTTTGTTTTCTTATCGGAATTAAAATGTGGACGTTTTTCCGACTAACGTGCACATGAAACCCCCTTCATATAACCTCACCACCATGTTCAGAGATCATTCACACTGTCCAGTCATCCAGTGTTTCCGAACGTGTTCTGTTTAGGTATGAAGTGGAGGGCTGCGAGGTGATCTGGGCTGTGAAGGACAAGGCCATAGGAAACACCTTCTTTGACGCCGGGGCGGCACAGTTCCTCATCCCAGCACTGGAAGCGGACAAACCAGAAAGTGCTGCCCCCTGTAAGAGAACTCGCTACACCACAGAGGAACCAGCACCTGCAGCGTCCCAGACCTTCACAGCAGGTCTTTGTCTTAGGTGTATTCCAGTGCCTGTCACGTACATTTTTCTCTTCTTCTCTTATGCTACAGTAGAATCTGTCCCAAGATAATCATATTCTTGTTTTTGTGTGTTCATTTCCAGACAGAAACTCACGAAGGCGTGGTTCTGGTCCAACAGAGGCTGGCAGTGCCCTCGGTCCAGACTGGCACGAAGGAATAGTTCTACGAGGAACAGAGCAGGTGAGATTGTGTGTGCATTTTGTTACTGAGAGCCTGTGTGCCAATCCTAAATCACGGTGTGTGTTCAGGTGTCCCGCAGAGTTTCATTGGAATACCAGTGTGAGGTGGAAAAGATCTTCACCTCTGAGGAGCTGCTCAAT
>JAQOOF010000767.1:0-18523 GCA_029931835.1 Etheostoma nigrum | reverse complement strand
TTCTTAACAGTAAGTGCTATACACACATCTCCATGCTGGAAACGTGCGTTTCGGCCTCTTCTAAGCTTATTGTGACGTTTTAAGCTTTATACTGTCATTTCAACAGTTTTACACTAGTTTCTTAACAGTAGCTGCTATACACACATCTCCATGCTGGAAACGTGCATTTCAGCCTCTTCTAAGCTTTTTGTGACGTTTCAAGCTTGTTACTGTCATTTCAACAGTTTTACACTAGTTTCTTAACAGTAGCTGCTATACACACATCTCCATGCTGGAAACGTGCATTTCGGCCTCTTCTAAGCTTTTTGTGACAATTCAAGCTTGTTACTGTCATTTCAACAGTTTTACACTAGTTTCTTAACAGTAGCTGCTATACACACATCTCCATGCTGGAAACGTGCATTTCAGCCTCTTCTAAGCTTTTTGTGACGTTTCAAGCTTGTTACTGTCATTTCAACAGTTTTACACTAGTTTCTTAACAGTAGCTGCTATACACACATCTCCATGCTGGAAACGTGCGTTTTGGCCTCTTCTAAGCTTATTGTGACATTTTAAGCTTTATACTGTCATTTCAACAGTTTTACACTAGTTTCTTAACAGTTGCTGCTATACACACATCTCCATGCTGGAAACGTGCGTTTCGGCCTCTTCTAAGCTTATTGTGACGTTTTAAGCTTGTTACTGTCATTTCAACAGTTTTATACTAGTTTCTTAACAGTAACTGCTATACACACATCTCCATGCTGGAAACGTGCGTTTTGGCCTCTTCTAAGCTTTTTGTGACGTTTTAAGCTTGTTACTGTCATTTCAACAGTTTGACACTAGTTTCTTAACAGTTGCTGCTATACACACATCTCCATGCTGGAAACGTGCGTTTCGGCCTCTTCTAAGCTTATTGTGACGTTTTAAGCTTGTTACTGTCATTTCAACAGTTTTACACTAGTTTCTTAACAGTAAGTGCTATACACACATCTCCATGCTGGAAACGTGCGTTTCGGCCTCTTCTAAGCTTATTGTGACGTTTTAAGCTTTATACTGTCATTTCAACAGTTTTACACTAGTTTCTTAACAGTAGCTGCTATACACACATCTCCATGCTGGAAACGTGCATTTCAGCCTCTTCTAAGCTTTTTGTGACGTTTCAAGCTTGTTACTGTCATTTCAACAGTTTTACACTAGTTTCTTAACAGTAGCTGCTATACACACATCTCCATGCTGGAAACGTGCATTTCGGCCTCTTCTAAGCTTTTTGTGACAATTCAAGCTTGTTACTGTCATTTCAACAGTTTTACACTAGTTTCTTAACAGTAGCTGCTATACACACATCTCCATGCTGGAAACGTGCGTTTTGGCCTCTTCTAAGCTTATTGTGACATTTTAAGCTTTATACTGTCATTTCAACAGTTTTACACTAGTTTCTTAACAGTTGCTGCTATACACACATCTCCATGCTGTAAACGTGCGTTTCGGCCTCTTCTAAGCTTATTGTGACGTTTTAAGCTTGTTACTGTCATTTCAACAGTTTTATACTAGTTTCTTAACAGTAACTGCTATACACACATCTCCATGCTGGAAACGTGCGTTTTGGCCTCTTCTAAGCTTTTTGTGACGTTTTAAGCTTTTTACTGTCATTTCAACAGTTTGACACTAGTTTCTTAACAGTAGCTGCTATACACACATCTCCATGCTGGAAACGTGCGTTTAGGCCTCTTCTAAGCTTATTGTGACGTTTTAAGCTTGTTACTGTCATTTCAACAGTTCTACACTTGTTTCTTAACAGTAAGTGCTATACACACATCTCCATGCTGGAAACGTGCGTTTCGGCCTCTTCTAAGCTTATTGTGACGTTTTAAGCTTTATACTGTCATTTCAACAGTTTTACACTAGTTTCTTAACAGTAGCTGCTATACACACATCTCCATGCTGGAAACGTGCATTTCAGCCTCTTCTAAGCTTTTTGTGACGTTTCAAGCTTGTTACTGTCATTTCAACAGTTTTACACTAGTTTCTTAACAGTAGCTGCTATACACACATCTCCATGCTGGAAACGTGCATTTCGGCCTCTTCTAAGCTTTTTGTGACAATTCAAGCTTGTTACTGTCATTTCAACAGTTTTACACTAGTTTCTTAACAGTAGCTGCTATACACACATCTCCATGCTGGAAACGTGCATTTCAGCCTCTTCTAAGCTTTTTGTGACGTTTCAAGCTTGTTACTGTCATTTCAACAGTTTTACACTAGTTTCTTAACAGTAGCTGCTATACACACATCTCCATGCTGGAAACGTGCGTTTTGGCCTCTTCTAAGCTTATTGTGACATTTTAAGCTTGTATACTGTCATTTCAACAGTTTTACACTAGTTTCTTAACAGTTGCTGCTATACACACATCTCCATGCTGGAAACGTGCGTTTCGGCCTCTTCTAAGCTTATTGTGACGTTTTAAGCTTGTTACTGTCATTTCAACAGTTTTATACTAGTTTCTTAACAGTAACTGCTATACACACATCTCCATGCTGGAAACGTGCGTTTTGGCCTCTTCTAAGCTTTTTGTGACGTTTTAAGCTTGTTACTGTCATTTCAACAGTTTGACACTAGTTTCTTAACAGTTGCTGCTATACACACATCTCCATGCTGGAAACGTGCGTTTCGGCCTCTTCTAAGCTTATTGTGACGTTTTAAGCTTGTTACTGTCATTTCAACAGTTTTACACTAGTTTCTTAACAGTAAGCTGCTATACACACATCTCCATGCTGGAAACGTGCGTTTCGGCCTCTTCTAAGCTTATTGTGACGTTTTAAGCTTTATACTGTCATTTCAACAGTTTTACACTAGTTTCTTAACAGTAGCTGCTATACACACATCTCCATGCTGGAAACGTGCATTTCAGCCTCTTCTAAGCTTTTTGTGACGTTTCAAGCTTGTTACTGTCATTTCAACAGTTTTACACTAGTTTCTTAACAGTAGCTGCTATACACACATCTCCATGCTGGAAACGTGCATTTCGGCCTCTTCTAAGCTTTTTGTGACAATTCAAGCTTGTTACTGTCATTTCAACAGTTTTACACTAGTTTCTTAACAGTAGCTGCTATACACACATCTCCATGCTGGAAACGTGCGTTTTGGCCTCTTCTAAGCTTATTGTGACGTTTTAAGCTTGTATACTGTCATTTCAACAGTTTTACACTAGTTTCTTAACAGTTGCTGCTATACACACATCTCCATGCTGGAAACGTGCGTTTCGGCCTCTTCTAAGCTTATTGTGACGTTTTAAGCTTGTTACTGTCATTTCAACAGTTTTATACTAGTTTCTTAACAGTAACTGCTATACACACATCTCCATGCTGGAAACGTGCGTTTTGGCCTCTTCTAAGCTTTTTGTGACGTTTTAAGCTTGTTACTGTCATTTCAACAGTTTGACACTAGTTTCTTAACAGTTGCTGCTATACACACATCTCCATGCTGGAAACGTGCGTTTCGGCCTCTTCTAAGCTTATTGTGACGTTTTAAGCTTGTTACTGTCATTTCAACAGTTTTACACTAGTTTCTTAACAGTAAGCTGCTATACACACATCTCCATGCTGGAAACGTGCGTTTCGGCCTCTTCTAAGCTTATTGTGACGTTTTAAGCTTTATACTGTCATTTCAACAGTTTTACACTAGTTTCTTAACAGTAGCTGCTATACACACATCTCCATGCTGGAAACGTGCATTTCAGCCTCTTCTAAGCTTTTTGTGACGTTTCAAGCTTGTTACTGTCATTTCAACAGTTTTACACTAGTTTCTTAACAGTAGCTGCTATACACACATCTCCATGCTGGAAACGTGCGTTTTGGCCTCTTCTAAGCTTATTGTGACGTTTTAAGCTTGTTACTGTCATTTCAACAGTTTTACACTAGTTTCTTAACAGTAACTGCTATACACACATCTCCATGCTGGAAACGTGCGTTTCGGCCTCTTCTAAGCTTATTGTGACGTTTTAAGCTTGTTACTGTCATTTCAACAGTTTTACACTAGTTTCTTAACAGTAGCTGCTATACACACATCTCCATGCTGGAAACGTGCGTTTCGGCCTCTTCTAAGCTTATTGTGACGTTTTAAGCTTGTTACTGTCATTTCAACAGTTTTACACTAGTTTCTTAACAGTAAGCTGCTATACACACATCTCCATGCTGGAAACGTGCGTTTCGGCCTCTTCTAAGCTTATTGTGACGTTTTAAGCTTGTTACTGTCATTTCAACAGTTTTACACTAGTTTCTTAACAGTAGCTGCTATACACACATCTCCATGCTGGAAACGTGCGTTTCGGCCTCTTCTAAGCTTTTTGTGACGTTTTAAGCTTGTTACTGTCATTTCAACAGTTTTACACTAGTTTCTTAACAGTAGCTGCTATACACACATCTCCATGCTGGAAACGTGCGTTTCGGCCTCTTCTAAGCTTATTGTGACGTTTTAAGCTTGTTACTGTCATTTCAACAGTTTTACACTAGTTTCTTAACAGTAACTGCTATACACACATCTCCATGCTGGAAACGTGCGTTTCGGCCTCTTCTAAGCTTATTGTGACGTTTTAAGCTTGTTACTGTCATTTCAACAGTTTTACACTAGTTTCTTAACAGTAGCTGCTATACACACATCTCCATGCTGGAAACGTGCGTTTCGGCCTCTTCTAAGCTTATTGTGACGTTTTAAGCTTGTTACTGTCATTTCAACAGTTTTACACTAGTTTCTTAACAGTAGCTGCTATACACACATCTCCATGCTGGAAACGTGCATTTCGGCCTCTTCTAAGCTTTTTGTGACGTTTCAAGCTTGTTACTGTCATTTCAACAGTTTTACACTAGTTTCTTAACAGTAGCTGCTATACACACATCTCCATGCTGGAAACGTGCATTTCGGCCTCTTCTAAGCTTTTTGTGACGTTTCAAGCTTGTTACTGTCATTTCAACAGTTTTACACTAGTTTCTTAACAGTAGCTGCTATACACACATCTCCATGCTGGAAACGTGCGTTTCGGCCTCTTCTAAGCTTATTGTGACGTTTTAAGCTTGTTACTGTCATTTCAACAGTTTAATACTAGTTTCTTAACAGTAACTGCTATACACACATCTCCATGCTGGAAACGTGCGTTTTGGCCTCTTCTAAGCTTTTTGTGACGTTTTAAGCTTGTTACTGTCATTTCAACAGTTTGACACTAGTTTCTTAACAGTTGCTGCTATACACACATCTCCATGCTGGAAACGTGCGTTTCGGCCTCTTCTAAGCTTATTGTGACGTTTTAAGCTTGTTACTGTCATTTCAACAGTTTTACACTAGTTTCTTAACAGTAAGTGCTATACACACATCTCCATGCTGGAAACGTGCGTTTCGGCCTCTTCTAAGCTTATTGTGACGTTTTAAGCTTTATACTGTCATTTCAACAGTTTTACACTAGTTTCTTAACAGTAGCTGCTATACACACATCTCCATGCTGGAAACGTGCATTTCAGCCTCTTCTAAGCTTTTTGTGACGTTTCAAGCTTGTTACTGTCATTTCAACAGTTTTACACTAGTTTCTTAACAGTAGCTGCTATACACACATCTCCATGCTGGAAACGTGCATTTCGGCCTCTTCTAAGCTTTTTGTGACAATTCAAGCTTGTTACTGTCATCTCCATGCTGGAAACGTGCATTTCAGCCTCTTCTAAGCTTTTTGTGACAATTCAAGCTTGTTACTGTCATTTCAACAGTTTTACACTAGTTTCTTAACAGTAGCTGCTATACACACATCTCCATGCTGGAAACGTGCGTTTTGGCCTCTTCTAAGCTTATTGTGACGTTTTAAGCTTGTTACTGTCATTTCAACAGTTTTACACTAGTTTCTTAACAGTAACTGCTATACACACATCTCCATGCTGGAAACGTGCGTTTTGGCCTCTTCTAAGCTTTTTGTGACGTTTTAAGCTTGTTACTGTCATTTCAACAGTTTGACACTAGTTTCTTAACAGTTGCTGCTATACACACATCTCCATGCTGGAAACGTGCGTTTCGGCCTCTTCTAAGCTTATTGTGACGTTTTAAGCTTGTTACTGTCATTTCAACAGTTTTACACTAGTTTCTTAACAGTAAGCTGCTATACACACATCTCCATGCTGGAAACGTGCGTTTCGGCCTCTTCTAAGCTTATTGTGACGTTTTAAGCTTGTATACTGTCATTTCAACAGTTTTACACTAGTTTCTTAACAGTAGCTGCTATACACACATCTCCATGCTGGAAACGTGCATTTCAGCCTCTTCTAAGCTTTTTGTGACGTTTCAAGCTTGTTACTGTCATTTCAACAGTTTTACACTAGTTTCTTAACAGTAGCTGCTATACACACATCTCCATGCTGGAAACGTGCGTTTCGGCCTCTTCTAAGCTTATTGTGACGTTTTAAGCTTGTTACTGTCATTTCAACAGTTTGACACTAGTTTCTTAACAGTTGCTGCTATACACACATCTCCATGCTGGAAACGTGCGTTTCGGCCTCTTCTAAGCTTATTGTGACGTTTTAAGCTTGTTACTGTCATTTCAACAGTTTTACACTAGTTTCTTAACAGTAAGTGCTATACACACATCTCCATGCTGGAAACGTGCGTTTCGGCCTCTTCTAAGCTTATTGTGACGTTTTAAGCTTTATACTGTCATTTCAACAGTTTTACACTAGTTTCTTAACAGTAGCTGCTATACACACATCTCCATGCTGGAAACGTGCAGTTCAGCCTCTTCTAAGCTTTTTGTGACGTTTCAAGCTTGTTAGTGTCATTTCAACAGTTTTACACTAGTTTCTTAACAGTAGCTGCTATACACACATCTCCATGCTGGAAACGTGCGTTTCGGCCTCTTCTAAGCTTATTGTGACATTTTAAGCTTGTATACTGTCATTCCAACAGTTTTACACTAGTTTCTTAACAGTTGCTGCTATACACACATCTCCATGCTGGAAACGTGCGTTTCGGCCTCTTCTAAGCTTATTGTGACGTTTTAAGCTTGTTACTGTCATTTCAACAGTTTTATACTAGTTTCTTAACAGTAACTGCTATACACACATCTCCATGCTGGAAACGTGCGTTTTGGCCTCTTCTAAGCTTTTTGTGACGTTTTAAGCTTGTTACTTTCATTTCAACAGTTTTACACTAGTTTCTTAACAGTAGCTGCTATACACACATCTCCATGCTGGAAACGTGCATTTCAGCCTCTTCTAAGCTTTTTGTGACGTTTTAAGCTTGTTACTGTCATTTCAACAGTTTTACAATAGTTTCTTAACAGTAGCTGCTATACACACATCTCCATGCTGGAAACGTGCATTTTGGCCTCTTCTAAGCTTTTTGTGACGTTTCAAGCTTGTTACTGTCATTTCAACAGTTTTACACTAGTTTCTTAACAGTAGCTGCTATACACACATCTCCATGCTGGAAACGTGCGTTTCGGCCTCTTCTAAGCTTATTGTGACGTTTTAAGCTTGTTACTGTCATTTCAACAGTTTTACACTAGTTTCTTAACAGTAAGCTGCTATACACACATCTCCATGCTGGAAACGTGCGTTTCGGCCTCTTCTAAGCTTATTGTGACGTTTTAAGCTTGTATACTGTCATTTCAACAGTTTTACACTAGTTTCTTAACAGTAGCTGCTATACACACATCTCCATGCTGGAAACGTGCATTTCGGCCTCTTCTAAGCTTTTTGTGACGTTTCAAGCTTGTTACTGTCATTTCAACAGTTTTACACTAGTTTCTTAACAGTAGCTGCTATACACACATCTCCATGCTGGAAACGTGCATTTCGGCCTCTTCTAAGCTTTTTGTGACAATTTAAGCTTGTTACTGTCATTTCAACAGTTTTACACTAGTTTCTTAACAGTAGCTGCTATACACACATCTCCATGCTGGAAACGTGCGTTTTGGCCTCTTCTAAGCTTATTGTGACGTTTTAAGCTTGTATACTGTCATTTCAACAGTTTTACACTAGTTTCTTAACAGTAGCTGCTATACACACATCTCCATGCTGGAAACGTGCGTTTTGGCCTCTTCTAAGCTTTTTGTGACGTTTTAAGCTTGTTACTGTCATTTCAACAGTTTGACACTAGTTTCTTAACAGTAGCTGCTATACACACATCTCCATGCTGGAAACGTGCGTTTCGGCCTCTTCTAAGCTTATTGTGACGTTTTAAGCTTGTTACTGTCATTTCAACAGTTTTACACTAGTTTCTTAACAGTAAGCTGCTATACACACATCTCCATGCTGGAAACGTGCGTTTCGGCCTCTTCTAAGCTTATTGTGACGTTTTAAGCTTTATACTGTCATTTCAACAGTTTTACACTAGTTTCTTAACAGTAGCTGCTATACACACATCTCCATGCTGGAAACGTGCATTTCAGCCTCTTCTAAGCTTTTTGTGACGTTTCAAGCTTGTTACTGTCATTTCAACAGTTTTACACTAGTTTCTTAACAGTAGCTGCTATACACACATCTCCATGCTGGAAACGTGCATTTCGGCCTCTTCTAAGCTTTTTGTGACAATTCAAGCTTGTTACTGTCATTTCAACAGTTTTACACTAGTTTCTTAACAGTAGCTGCTATACACACATCTCCATGCTGGAAACGTGCGTTTTGGCCTCTTCTAAGCTTATTGTGACATTTTAAGCTTTATACTGTCAATTCAACAGTTTTACACTAGTTTCTTAACAGTAGCTGCTATACACACATCTCCATGCTGGAAACGTGCATTTCAGCCTCTTCTACGCTTTTTGTGACGTTTCAAGCTTGTTACTGTCATTTCAACAGTTTTACACTAGTTTCTTAACAGTAGCTGCTATACACACATCTCCATGCTGGAAACGTGCATTTCGGCCTCTTCTAAGCTTTTTGTGACAATTCAAGCTTGTTACAGGTCATTTCAACAGTTTGACACTAGTTTCTTAACAGTAGCTGCTATACACACATCTCCATGCTGGAAACGTGCGTTTAGGCCTCTTCTAAGCTTATTGTGACGTTTTAAGCTTGTTACTGTCATTTCAACAGTTTTACACTTGTTTCTTAACAGTAAGTGCTATACACACATCTCCATGCTGGAAACGTGCGTTTCGGCCTCTTCTAAGCTTATTGTGACGTTTTAAGCTTTATACTGTCATTTCAACAGTTTTACACTAGTTTCTTAACAGTAGCTGCTATACACACATCTCCATGCTGGAAACGTGCATTTCAGCCTCTTCTAAGCTTTTTGTGACGTTTCAAGCTTGTTACTGTCATTTCAACAGTTTTACACTAGTTTCTTAACAGTAGCTGCTATACACACATCTCCATGCTGGAAACGTGCATTTCGGCCTCTTCTAAGCTTTTTGTGACAATTCAAGCTTGTTACTGTCATTTCAACAGTTTTACACTAGTTTCTTAACAGTAGCTGCTATACACACATCTCCATGCTGGAAACGTGCGTTTCGGCCTCTTCTAAGCTTATTGTGACGTTTTAAGCTTGTTACTGTCATTTCAACAGTTTTATACTAGTTTCTTAACAGTAACTGCTATACACACATCTCCATGCTGGAAACGTGCGTTTTGGCCTCTTCTAAGCTTTTTGTGACGTTTTAAGCTTGTTACTTTCATTTCAACAGTTTTACACTAGTTTCTTAACAGTAGCTGCTATACACACATCTCCATGCTGGAAACGTGCATTTCAGCCTCTTCTAAGCTTTTTGTGACGTTTTAAGCTTGTTACTGTCATTTCAACAGTTTTACAATAGTTTCTTAACAGTAGCTGCTATACACACATCTCCATGCTGGAAACGTGCATTTTGGCCTCTTCTAAGCTTTTTGTGAAGTTTCAAGCTTGTTACTGTCATTTCAACAGTTTTACACTAGTTTCTTAACAGTAGCTGCTATACACACATCTCCATGCTGGAAACGTGCGTTTCGGCCTCTTCTAAGCTTATTGTGACGTTTTAAGCTTGTTACTGTCATTTCAACAGTTTTACACTAGTTTCTTAACAGTAACTGCTATACACACATCTCCATGCTGGAAACGTGCATTTCGGACTCTTCTAAGCTTATTGTGACGTTTCAAGCTTGTTACTGTCATTTCAACAGTTTTACACTAGTTTCTTAACAGTAAGCTGCTATACACACATCTCCATGCTGGAAACGTGCGTTTCGGCCTCTTCTAAGCTTATTGTGACGTTTTAAGCTTGTTACTGTCATTTCAACAGTTTTACACTAGTTTCTTAACAGTAGCTGCTATACACACATCTCCATGCTGGAAACGTGCATTTCAGCCTCTTCTAAGCTTTTTGTGACGTTTCAAGCTTGTTACTGTCATTTCAACAGTTTTACACTAGTTTCTTAACAGTAGCTGCTATACACACATCTCCATGCTGGAAACGTGCGTTTCGGCCTCTTCTAAGCTTTTTGTGACGTTTTAAGCTTGTTACTGTCATTTCAACAGTTTTACACTAGTTTCTTAACAGTAGCTGCTATACACACATCTCCATGCTGGAAACGTGCATTTCGGCCTCTTCTAAGCTTTTTGTGACGTTTCAAGCTTGTTACTGTCATTTCAACAGTTTTACACTAGTTTCTTAACAGTAGCTGCTATACACACATCTCCATGCTGGAAACGTGCATTTCGGCCTCTTCTAAGCTTTTTGTGACAGTTTCAAGCTTGTTACTGTCATTTCAACAGTTTTACACTAGTTTCTTAACAGTAGCTGCTATACACACATCTCCATGCTGGAAACGTGCGTTTCGGCCTCTTCTAAGCTTATTGTGACGTTTTAAGCTTGTTACTGTCATTTCAACAGTTTTACACTAGTTTCTTAACAGTAACTGCTATACACACATCTCCATGCTGGAAACGTGCATTTCGGCCTCTTCTAAGCTTTTTGTGACGTTTCAAGCTTGTTACTGTCATTTCAACAGTTTTACACTAGTTTCTTAACAGTAGCTGCTATACACACATCTCCATGCTGGAAACGTGCATTTCGGCCTCTTCTAAGCTTTTTGTGACATTTCAAGCTTGTTACTGTCATTTCAACAGTTTGACACTAGTTTCTTAACAGTTGCTGCTATACACACATCTCCATGCTGGAAACGTGCGTTTCGGCCTCTTCTAAGCTTATTGTGACGTTTTAAGCTTGTTACTGTCATTTCAACAGTTTTACACTAGTTTCTTAACAGTAAGTGCTATACACACATCTCCATGCTGGAAACGTGCGTTTCGGCCTCTTCTAAGCTTATTGTGACGTTTTAAGCTTTATACTGTCATTTCAACAGTTTTACACTAGTTTCTTAACAGTAGCTGCTATACACACATCTCCATGCTGGAAACGTGCATTTCAGCCTCTTCTAAGCTTTTTGTGACGTTTCAAGCTTGTTACTGTCATTTCAACAGTTTTACACTAGTTTCTTAACAGTAGCTGCTATACACACATCTCCATGCTGGAAACGTGCATTTCGGCCTCTTCTAAGCTTTTTGTGACAATTCAAGCTTGTTACTGTCATTTCAACAGTTTTACACTAGTTTCTTAACAGTAGCTGCTATACACACATCTCCATGCTGGAAACGTGCGTTTCGGCCTCTTCTAAGCTTATTGTGACATTTTAAGCTTGTATACTGTCATTTCAACAGTTTTACACTAGTTTCTTAACAGTAGCTGCTATACACACATCTCCATGCTGGAAACGTGCGTTTCGGCCTCTTCTAAGCTTATTGTGACGTTTTAAGCTTGTTACTGTCATTTCAACAGTTTTACACTAGTTTCTTAACAGTAACTGCTATACACACATCTCCATGCTGGAAACGTGCGTTTTGGCCTCTTCTAAGCTTTTTGTGACGTTTTAAGCTTGTTACTGTCATTTCAACAGTTTGACACTAGTTTCTTAACAGTTGCTGCTATACACACATCTCCATGCTGGAAACGTGCGTTTCGGCCTCTTCTAAGCTTATTGTGACGTTTTAAGCTTGTTACTGTCATTTCAACAGTTTTACACTAGTTTCTTAACAGTAAGCTGCTATACACACATCTCCATGCTGGAAACGTGCGTTTCGGCCTCTTCTAAGCTTATTGTGACGTTTTAAGCTTTATACTGTCATTTCAACAGTTTTACACTAGTTTCTTAACAGTAGCTGCTATACACACATCTCCATGCTGGAAACGTGCATTTCAGCCTCTTCTAAGCTTTTTGTGACATTTCAAGCTTGTTACTGTCATTTCAACAGTTTTACACTAGTTTCTTAACAGTAGCTGCTATACACACATCTCCATGCTGGAAACGTGCGTTTTGGCCTCTTCTAAGCTTATTGTGACGTTTTAAGCTTGTTACTGTCATTTCAACAGTTTTACACTAGTTTCTTAACAGTAACTGCTATACACACATCTCCATGCTGGAAACGTGCGTTTTGGCCTCTTCTAAGCTTTTTGTGACGTTTTAAGCTTGTTACTGTCATTTCAACAGTTTGACACTAGTTTCTTAACAGTAGCTGCTATACACACATCTCCATGCTGGAAACGTGCGTTTCGGCCTCTTCTAAGCTTATTGTGACGTTTTAAGCTTGTTACTGTCATTTCAACAGTTTTACACTAGTTTCTTAACAGTAAGTGCTATACACACATCTCCATGCTGGAAACGTGCGTTTCGGCCTCTTCTAAGCTTATTGTGACGTTTTAAGCTTTATACTGTCATTTCAACAGTTTTACACTAGTTTCTTAACAGTAGCTGCTATACACACATCTCCATGCTGGAAACGTGCATTTCAGCCTCTTCTAAGCTTTTTGTGACGTTTCAAGCTTGTTACTGTCATTTCAACAGTTTTACACTAGTTTCTTAACAGTAGCTGCTATACACACATCTCCATGCTGGAAACGTGCATTTCGGCCTCTTCTAAGCTTTTTGTGACAATTCAAGCTTGTTACTGTCATTTCAACAGTTTTACACTAGTTTCTTAACAGTAGCTGCTATACACACATCTCCATGCTGGAAACGTGCGTTTTGGCCTCTTCTAAGCTTATTGTGACATTTTAAGCTTTATACTGTCATTTCAACAGTTTTACACTAGTTTCTTAACAGTTGCTGCTATACACACATCTCCATGCTGTAAACGTGCGTTTCGGCCTCTTCTAAGCTTATTGTGACGTTTTAAGCTTGTTACTGTCATTTCAACAGTTTTATACTAGTTTCTTAACAGTAACTGCTATACACACATCTCCATGCTGGAAACGTGCGTTTTGGCCTCTTCTAAGCTTTTTGTGACGTTTTAAGCTTGTTACTGTCATTTCAACAGTTTGACACTAGTTTCTTAACAGTAGCTGCTATACACACATCTCCATGCTGGAAACGTGCGTTTAGGCCTCTTCTAAGCTTATTGTGACGTTTTAAGCTTGTTACTGTCATTTCAACAGTTTTACACTTGTTTCTTAACAGTAAGTGCTATACACACATCTCCATGCTGGAAACGTGCGTTTCGGCCTCTTCTAAGCTTATTGTGACGTTTTAAGCTTTATACTGTCATTTCAACAGTTTTACACTAGTTTCTTAACAGTAGCTGCTATACACACATCTCCATGCTGGAAACGTGCATTTCAGCCTCCTCTAAGCTTTTTGTGACGTTTCAAGCTTGTTACTGTCATTTCAACAGTTTTACACTAGTTTCTTAACAGTAGCTGCTATACACACATCTCCATGCTGGAAACGTGCATTTCGGCCTCTTCTAAGCTTTTTGTGACAATTCAAGCTTGTTACTGTCATTTCAACAGTTTTACACTAGTTTCTTAACAGTAGCTGCTATACACACATCTCCATGCTGGAAACGTGCATTTCAGCCTCTTCCAAGCTTTTTGTGACGTTTTAAGCTTGTTACTGTCATTTCAACAGTTTTACAATAGTTTCTTAACAGTAGCTGCTATACACACATCTCCATGCTGGAAACGTGCATTTTGGCCTCTTCTAAGCTTTTTGTGAAGTTTCAAGCTTGTTACTGTCATTTCAACAGTTTTACACTAGTTTCTTAACAGTAGCTGCTATACACACATCTCCATGCTGGAAACGTGCGTTTCGGCCTCTTCTAAGCTTATTGTGACGTTTTAAGCTTGTTACTGTCATTTCAACAGTTTGACACTAGTTTCTTAACAGTTGCTGCTATACACACATCTCCATGCTGGAAACGTGCGTTTCGGCCTCTTCTAAGCTTATTGTGACGTTTTAAGCTTGTTACTGTCATTTCAACAGTTTTACACTAGTTTCTTAACAGTAAGTGCTATACACACATCTCCATGCTGGAAACGTGCGTTTCGGCCTCTTCTAAGCTTATTGTGACGTTTTAAGCTTTATACTGTCATTTCAACAGTTTTACACTAGTTTCTTAACAGTAGCTGCTATACACACATCTCCATGCTGGAAACGTGCAGTTCAGCCTCTTCTAAGCTTTTTGTGACGTTTCAAGCTTGTTACTGTCATTTCAACAGTTTTACACTAGTTTCTTAACAGTAGCTGCTATACACACATCTCCATGCTGGAAACGTGCATTTCGGCCTCTTCTAAGCTTTTTGTGACAATTCAAGCTTGTTACTGTCATTTCAACAGTTTTACACTAGTTTCTTAACAGTAGCTGCTATACACACATCTCCATGCTGGAAACGTGCGTTTTGGCCTCTTCTAAGCTTATTGTGACATTTTAAGCTTTATACTGTCATTTCAACAGTTTTACACTAGTTTCTTAACAGTTGCTGCTATACACACATCTCCATGCTGGAAACGTGCGTTTCGGCCTCTTCTAAGCTTATTGTGACGTTTTAAGCTTGTTACTGTCATTTCAACAGTTTTATACTAGTTTCTTAACAGTAACTGCTATACACACATCTCCATGCTGGAAACGTGCGTTTTGGCCTCTTCTAAGCTTTTTGTGACGTTTTAAGCTTGTTACTGTCATTTCAACAGTTTGACACTAGTTTCTTAACAGTTGCTGCTATACACACATCTCCATGCTGGAAACGTGCGTTTCGGCCTCTTCTAAGCTTATTGTGACGTTTTAAGCTTTATACTGTCATTTCAACAGTTTTACACTAGTTTCTTAACAGTAGCTGCTATACACACATCTCCATGCTGGAAACGTGCATTTCAGCCTCTTCTAAGCTTTTTGTGACGTTTCAAGCTTGTTACTGTCATTTCAACAGTTTTACACTAGTTTCTTAACAGTAGCTGCTATACACACATCTCCATGCTGGAAACGTGCATTTCGGCCTCTTCTAAGCTTTTTGTGACAATTCAAGCTTGTTACTGTCATTTCAACAGTTTTACACTAGTTTCTTAACAGTAGCTGCTATACACACATCTCCATGCTGGAAACGTGCGTTTTGGCCTCTTCTAAGCTTATTGTGACATTTTAAGCTTTATACTGTCATTTCAACAGTTTTACACTAGTTTCTTAACAGTTGCTGCTATACACACATCTCCATGCTGTAAACGTGCGTTTCGGCCTCTTCTAAGCTTATTGTGACGTTTTAAGCTTGTTACTGTCATTTCAACAGTTTTATACTAGTTTCTTAACAGTAACTGCTATACACACATCTCCATGCTGGAAACGTGCGTTTTGGCCTCTTCTAAGCTTTTTGTGACGTTTTAAGCTTGTTACTGTCATTTCAACAGTTTGACACTAGTTTCTTAACAGTAGCTGCTATACACACATCTCCATGCTGGAAACGTGCGTTTAGGCCTCTTCTAAGCTTATTGTGACGTTTTAAGCTTGTTACTGTCATTTCAACAGTTTTACACTTGTTTCTTAACAGTAAGTGCTATACACACATCTCCATGCTGGAAACGTGCGTTTCGGCCTCTTCTAAGCTTATTGTGACGTTTTAAGCTTTATACTGTCATTTCAACAGTTTTACACTAGTTTCTTAACAGTAGCTGCTATACACACATCTCCATGCTGGAAACGTGCATTTCAGCCTCTTCTAAGCTTTTTGTGACGTTTCAAGCTTGTTACTGTCATTTCAACAGTTTTACACTAGTTTCTTAACAGTAGCTGCTATACACACATCTCCATGCTGGAAACGTGCATTTCGGCCTCTTCTAAGCTTTTTGTGACAATTCAAGCTTGTTACTGTCATTTCAACAGTTTTACACTAGTTTCTTAACAGTAGCTGCTATACACACATCTCCATGCTGGAAACGTGCATTTCAGCCTCTTCTAAGCTTTTTGTGACGTTTCAAGCTTGTTACTGTCATTTCAACAGTTTTACACTAGTTTCTTAACAGTAGCTGCTATACACACATCTCCATGCTGGAAACGTGCATTTCGGCCTCTTCTAAGCTTTTTGTGACATATCAAGCTTGTTACTGTCATTTCAACAGTTTTACACTAGTTTCTTAACAGTAGCTGCTATACACACATCTCCATGCTGGAAACGTGCGTTTTGGCCTCTTCTAAGCTTATTGTGACATTTTAAGCTTGTATACTGTCATTTCAACAGTTTTACACTAGTTTCTTAACAGTTGCTGCTATACACACATCTCCATGCTGGAAACGTGCATTTCGGCCTCTTCTAAGCTTTTTGTGACAATTCAAGCTTGTTACAGGTCATTTCAACAGTTTGACACTAGTTTCTTAACAGTAGCTGCTATACACACATCTCCATGCTGGAAACGTGCGTTTCGGCCTCTTCTAAGCTTATTGTGACGTTTTAAGCTTTATACTGTCATTTCAACAGTTTTACACTAGTTTCTTAACAGTAGCTGCTATACACACATCTCCATGCTGGAAACGTGCATTTCAGCCTCTTCTAAGCTTTTTGTGACGTTTCAAGCTTGTTACTGTCATTTCAACAGTTTTACACTAGTTTCTTAACAGTAGCTGCTATACACACATCTCCATGCTGGAAACGTGCATTTCGGCCTCTTCTAAGCTTTTTGTGACAATTCAAGCTTGTTACTGTCATTTCAACAGTTTTACACTAGTTTCTTAACAGTAGCTGCTATACACACATCTCCATGCTGGAAACGTGCGTTTCGGCCTCTTCTAAGCTTATTGTGACGTTTTAAGCTTGTTACTGTCATTTCAACAGTTTTATACTAGTTTCTTAACAGTAACTGCTATACACACATCTCCATGCTGGAAACGTGCGTTTTGGCCTCTTCTAAGCTTTTTGTGACGTTTTAAGCTTGTTACTTTCATTTCAACAGTTTTACACTAGTTTCTTAACAGTAGCTGCTATACACACATCTCCATGCTGGAAACGTGCATTTCAGCCTCTTCTAAGCTTTTTGTGACGTTTTAAGCTTGTTACTGTCATTTCAACAGTTTTACAATAGTTTCTTAACAGTAGCTGCTATACACACATCTCCATGCTGGAAACGTGCATTTTGGCCTCTTCTAAGCTTTTTGTGAAGTTTCAAGCTTGTTACTGTCATTTCAACAGTTTTACACTAGTTTCTTAACAGTAGCTGCTATACACACATCTCCATGCTGGAAACGTGCGTTTCGGCCTCTTCTAAGCTTATTGTGACGTTTTAAGCTTGTTACTGTCATTTCAACAGTTTTACACTAGTTTCTTAACAGTAACTGCTATACACACATCTCCATGCTGGAAACGTGCATTTCGGACTCTTCTAAGCTTTTTTTGAAGTTTCAAGCTTGTTACTGTCATTTCAACAGTTTTACACTAGTTTCTTAACAGTTGCTGCTATACACACATCTCCATGCTGGAAACGTGCGTTTCGGCCTCTTCTAAGCTTATTGTGACGTTTTAAGCTTGTTACTGTCATTTCAACAGTTTTATACTAGTTTCTTAACAGTAACTGCTATACACACATCTCCATGCTGGAAACGTGCGTTTTGGCCTCTTCTAAGCTTTTTGTGACGTTTTAAGCTTGTTACTGTCATTTCAACAGTTTGACACTAGTTTCTTAACAGTTGCTGCTATACACACATCTCCATGCTGGAAACGTGCGTTTCGGCCTCTTCTAAGCTTATTGTGACGTTTTAAGCTTGTTACTGTCATTTCAACAGTTTTACACTAGTTTCTTAACAGTAGCTGCTATACACACATCTCCATGCTGGAAACGTGCATTTCAGCCTCTTCTAAGCTTTTTGTGACGTTTTAAGCTTGTTACTGTCATTTCAACAGTTTTACAATAGTTTCTTAACAGTAGCTGCTATACACACATCTCCATGCTGGAAACGTGCATTTTGGCCTCTTCTAAGCTTTTTGTGAAGTTTCAAGCTT
Source organism: Etheostoma nigrum (assembly GCA_029931835.1). NCBI lineage: Eukaryota > Metazoa > Chordata > Actinopteri > Perciformes > Percidae > Etheostoma > Etheostoma nigrum. Next base: position 293 of record JAQOOF010000767.1, on the reverse strand, counting down.
GTTACTTTCATTTCAACAGTTTTACACTAGTTTCTTAACAGTAGCTGCTATACACACATCTCCATGCTGGAAACGTGCGTTTCGGCCTCTTCTAAGCTTATTGTGACGTTTTAAGCTTGTTACTGTCATTTCAACAGTTTTACACTAGTTTCTTAACAGTAACTGCTATACACACATCTCCATGCTGGAAACGTGCATTTCGGACTCTTCTAAGCTTTTTTTGAAGTTTCAAGCTTGTTACTGTCATTTCAACAGTTTTACACTAGTTTCTTAACAATAGCTGCTATACACAC
>JAQOOF010000766.1:0-18555 GCA_029931835.1 Etheostoma nigrum | reverse complement strand
TCAAAAATATTCTTTTTCTAATTATTTGAAAGCAACACACCAATTGGTCAAATAAATGTTTTTCCACAAAATCCTTTTAAAGCCTGTGCAGATATTAAGTATTTAGAAGTAAAACTAAAGTTGACGTTTTACACAAATATATAGATATATATTGTATTTTAGTGATACTTAAGTGTCTCTATCTTCAGTAAATTGAAAACCAATATCTCAATTATTGATATAAGACACAGGAATATGGTTCAAAGAATAACTATGGTATTTGTATATTTAAAGTTTTGTAAATGACAGATTAAATATCTTCAACCTTAATATATTCAGGGGTTTATTTATAATATATAAGCAAAGAATACAGTTTCTCCTTAGAGACTGTTTATTTCACTTTATAAAGGTTTAACAATAATAAAGCATGTACAAAACTTTTTGATGCAAACAATGTGGGTGAGAGAAAATCAATACAATGTATGTAGTGTAATTAATTTTACACACGTACTACAAAAGTAACAAGAACTGAATATGTGTCGCTCTGGTGTGAAGATCTTTGCACTCCAAACAAACCTTCTGGAATAGCGCTCCACAGCAACACGGTCCAACTACACTTCTTTTCTAGTATAAATATAGATCTGGATGTCAATTTATTATTATGTACTTTAATAACAAACAGTGTTTTTAATGATACACTTTATAACACCAACTTATATATTTGGAAATGTACCAGATTTAGTTTTTACAGGCCAATGTTTGTGATAAAAGTTAGATAAAATGTGTTATGTATGTGTTTCCAATCTTTTTAAATAAGTTAACTTTAATGAACTGAAAATTCTTTTCTTAATTTATTTAACTTTGAGTGTTACCAATTAGACTATAAACAATATGGATAATTCAAAAATATGATAATTAGGTTGTTGCCAATTGAAAATATCAAATCAAATGTGTGAGAGAGAGAGACAGGAGAGGCAGAGCAAGAGTGAGCAGAGAAACTCACAGATCCATAAAACAGAAAGATCAGGTTCCGATCAACCCAGTAATCCAACAACAAATATCAGATAGCAGTATCTGACAATCATGTCCCAACAAATAGTTATCAAAAATATTGTTCCAATACTCAGGGAGACTTGCAAAGTTGAAATGCAAGTGAGATAGAAACTTGCAAAGTTGAAATGCAAGTGGGATAGAGTAGAGGGATAGAATGATAGAATGCCCAAAATTTAGATAGAGATTTAGATTTGACAGGAGAGATAGAAAACCTTAAATTTAGTGATGAGGTAGAGAGTGATAGGAGAGAGGTGAATGATCTCAAATAGATGGAGAGGGAGAGAAGCTGGAGGCCAGCACACCTGTAACACAAAATGGAAACATGCATTAGACATACAGAACACAAAAAAAATTATTACATGAAAAGTGATTGCATTGAATATGTGAATATTTTTTAAAATCAAGGATGGAAATTTGGATTTTATTAGTGTCATTGTTTCACTACTTGTCTCGAGGACATCTCTGTAGTCACTGACTTTTGTGTTCAATAGGGGTGTCACGATTCTCCAAAATCCTCCATTTGATTAGATTATTGAGTCTAAGGCCACGGTTCCATTCCTGATTATTACTTTATTTTTTTTAAAGCACAGGTTACTATGCCATTTTTGGACCAGACTTGTATGCAATATAATCTGACCTTTGTTCGCAATGTACCCACTACATTGTCAAATTTAAAACAGTAACAACATAATGTAACAATAACTTATATCTTCAGTCAATAAAAGTTAAAAGAAAAAGAAAAGTTTGCAGATAATGTTGAGAATCTTCAGAGCACAGCAGTGTTTGGTAACTCTGATAGCTGCTAATCTGCAATTGTAAACACAAATAATATAGTACACACACATAAAAGAGCTTGTAAACTGTGGCTTTTTTTGCGACAATGCAAACATTGTCAATATAACTCACTGAAAATCCAAAATACTTCCAAAATGGCAACTTCGGTTAAAGAAGAGGGGGTTCAAGTTCTGTCTATGGGTCTCCTGCATCTGCACTCTGTTAACTGGCAAGACTTCGAGTTTTTTTTCCACTTGTCAAGCCAACCAGATGGGACACAGGGGCGTGGCAGCATCGAAGAGTCCATTTGTTATATTCAAAATTTGAGACTGTAACTAAATTTCGGTCAATTTCTGTTTAAAATAGAAATCGTGACACCCTTAGTGTTCAATCACATAATTTTGACAAATTTTTGCTGCCAAGGCAAAACAGTTGTGTGTGATGTATACTAATTACAAGTATGTAGAGTGCAGATGTGTACAGTAAGGTTAGACAGTAGTAGTAGTAGTATTTACTGCCAAACAAAGTGTAGGGGAACATATGTCATAGCAACAATATCGTGTGTGAACATACTGTTGAGTTGCAACAACACTGAAGGTCCAGCAGCGACGTCGAGAGCCTTGGGGGGGGGACAGAGGGGAGGATTTTCAGCTTCATTTTACAAGACAAGAAATTCATAACAGTCATTTATTTTACTATCATGACTTTTTTAGATGACTAACATAAAATTCATACATAGTCTGTCTGTGTGTGTGTGTGTGTGTGTGCACGGCTTTTTTCTAAACAAAACTTAGTTTACTTACTTAGCTTACTTTAAGTTTACAAATGCTTAATAGTTATCTACAGTCAAGTTATGTGATGCATTATACATTTTAGTTATAGCATTACTATACTTACCAACCAATTACGTACAGCAGTACCAATGTTCTGTTAAAACAGTGACAAACTGAGTTATTGGGCTGAACGATATTGTACTATGTAACAGTATAACAAAGCAACATGAGTTTGTTTTTCAAGTGGCAATAGCTAGCTAAACCACTAACATGTTGTTTTATGTCAGTTAACAAAAGCTAAATCAAGCTAAAAATAGCTAACAATAATTTAACGAAGATGCTATCATTAGCTAATATTAGCACCGATGCTAACTCTAGCCAAGCTAGCGCGCTAAGCTAGCGCGCTAAACTAGCGTTAGCATCGGCGCTAATATTAGCTAATGATAGCTAATTATAATTTTCTAAGTTGTAACGTTTCGCCCTTAACTCGTGTTTACATTCTGTATGAGGTGAAAAACAAGGCCAGCCCTTTTTTAAAACACAAAAGCTGTATTTCTACCGTTCAAAAAACGTTATTAGCTAGATAAAAGACAGGCTAGGATACTTACCACAGACAGTTCTAGAACACAATGAGGATTCCTCCGGAGCTGCGCAGTTACGTTTCATGAGGCGTTCAGGAAAAGTCCGACATTCTGGTGCCAAATATGTATATGTACATGTGTGTGTGTGTGTGTGTGTGTGTGTGTGTGTGTGTGTGTGTGTGTGTGTGTGTGTGTGTGTGAAGGAAGAGGTATAAATTACTTAATTTTTGAATTCTGGAGGGGGGGTGGGGAGTTTGTGTGTGTGTTTGTGTGTGTGTATGTGTGTCCATCTGTCTGTCTGTCTGTCTGTGTGTGTGTGTTAATATGTCTGTAAACACAGCTAGGAAGCCTTTCATCTCTGTGATGAATAACACTACTAATGTAAAAAAAGATGTGTAAAAAAATTTGAAATGTTAAAGCTGAACTGGATAAATAGCTTAAATCAGTAAGAAGATGTTGAAGTAGTGAGAATAGTAAAAAGAAAAGTAGGAATGGCTTTAATTAAGTTGAATAACACCACTAACCATAAAGCGCTACAGTTAGATTTTAAAAGTTGAATGGTTTTAATAACTTAAAGTCTGCAGAAGATACAGACAACCAAAAAACGTATGGAATAATACATGATCATTACAGGGTTAAAAGCCTTTTTAACACTAGGTGATGAGATACCACTGTGGGATTTGAACCCTGGCCTTTGGCATGAAGGACATGTCACATAACCACTGTTCCACCACTGTAATAACTTCTGGAAAAGCTATACATGGTAATATATAATTTATCTGTGTGTGTGTGTGTGTGTGTGTGTGTCTCTGTGTGTGTGTGTCTCTGTGTGTTTCTGTGTGGGTGTGTTTATGTGTGTGTGTGTGTGTGTGTTTCTGTGTGTGTGACTGTGTGTCTGTGTGTCTCTCTGTGTGTGTGTGTGTGTGTGTCTGTGTGTGTGTGTGTGTGCGTCTGTGTGTGTGTGTGTCTCTGTGTGTGTGTGTGTGTCTCTGTATTTGTGTGTGTGTCTGTGTGTGTGTGTGTGTGTGTGTGTGTGTGTACACACAGGGACACGGACACACAGCTCAAATTTCTTTTTTCACTCTGTCTGTTTTAAAATGACTTGTGGAGAGAAACAGCAAAGAAATTGACAGAGACTCAAATGGTTGCTAAGGGATACGAACTACCAGTGGCCATGTTTGTAAACACAGCTAGGAAGCCTTTGATGTCTGTGATGTCATCTCTTTGATCTGTAATCAGTTAACGACCGCAGCTGTTGTACCCTTTTTTACCTGTGGGAAACAGCAGCTCCTAACAAACAAGCCCTCAAACAAATGGTCAGACTGGCAAAATGAAAAGTTATTTCAGTAAAATAACCACCTCATGAGCACCAGAAGGCCTTTGTGAACGTATTGATATAAAATTCATGTGGATAAAGTTAAAAATGTGGACGTATCAGCGATGTAAAAAAGTGGTTCGCTCTGCATTTTGCTCAGAAATGTGGACGATGTTTAACATGGCGGTGAATGGAGGAAGACCCTGAACTCCTGTCATTTGATAGCTCGCTGAGCGAAAAGTATAATTCATATCGCATAAATGAGCACATTGACAGAAACTAGACAAGAATACCTACGTTTTGATGTATAAATTGTCCATGACAAGTTAGAATTGTTGGTGTAGGAGCAAGTTATAGAGAACGGAGTAAGATAATCTTTTCGAAGCCGTTCACTCTGATGATGTCACTCCCCACTCTACCCCACGCAATACACACCCATTATAAAGGCAGAAAAATCATAAAATGTACACTGTACTTACACAGATTTTTCACAAAAACTGTAAAATGTATCAATCTGAAAAGCACAAGCCGGATAGCTGAATAGTTTGTGAACGTTTTAAACTTTGAACCACGTCTGTAGAAGAAAGTATGAAGCAGCTGAAACTTTTGGGAGCAGAAGAAGATTTGAAGGAGTTGAAGCTTGTTCTCATTGACTTTAATGTTAAAAAAAATTGTTTAAATGCTTAATATTTTAAAAAGTATAAATAGTAGAAAAATAGTAGAAGAAGTCCCATCATCTGCTTAAAAAGCTGAAGATTGTAAAAGTTGAACGGTAAAAATAGGTAAAAGTATGCAGAAGTTAGAGAGAGCCAAAAAACGTACGGAATAATAAAAATAAGTAAGAACTAGAAAATGCATTTCCTGCAGAAAATGCGTGGGAATGCTGAATAGCTGAATTGCTAAAGCTATCCTGGCTAATAGTTTAAATCAGTAAAAGTTGTAGAAAAAATTGAAACGCTAAGCTAAACTGGACAAATAGCTTAAATCAGTAAAATTTGTAGAAAATATTGAAATGCTAAAGCTAAACTGGAGATATAGCTTAAATCAGTAAGAAGATGTTGAAGTATTGAGAAGAGTTGAAAAATGTAGGAATGGTTTTAATTAAGTTGAATAGCAACAATAATGTAAAAAAGGTGGAAACATTTAAAAAAAATGTAAATTTAAAAGCTGAACTGGAGAAATAGCTTAAATCAGTAAGAAGATGTTGAAGTAGTGAGAATATTTAAAAAAGTAGGAATGGTTTTAATAAAGTTGAATAACACCCCTACACCATAAGGAGCTAGAGCTAGATTTTAAAAGTGGAATTGTTTTTATTGCTGAAAGTCTGCAGAAAATACGGACAACCAAAAAAGGTACGGAATAATAAAAAAATCATAATGGGGTTAAATGCCTTTGTCAGGATTGATGTACTACACAGCGGGGATCAAACCCCTGTTCATATCCACTGGGCCATCACTAGGGGTTAACTGTCTTCATAGGGAATACATCGGTTGAGTTCCCGCTGTGGGAATCGAACCCGGGTCTCCCACACAAAAGTCATTTGTCATAACCACTGCGCCACCACCAAGGATCTGTTTTTCAAGCTTACATTGTAATATATAATTAGACAGACAGACATACAGAGTATTGCACTGTCAGGGAAAAGGTTGCCATGGCTACATATAATCAGTGGCCATGTTTGTAAACGCAGCTAGGAAGCCTTTCATCTCTGTGATGTCATCTCTTTCCAAAAAACGTACGGAATATTAAATAATCATAACAGTGTTAAAAGACTTTTTAACACTATGTGATGAGATCCCATTGTGGGATTTGAACCCAGGCCTACGGCATGAAGGGCATGTCACATAACCACTGCGCCACCACTGTAATAACTCCTGGAAAACCTATATAAGGTAATATATAATTTATCTGTGTTTGTGTGTGTGTGTGTGTGTGTCTGTGTGTCTCTCTGTGTGTGTGTATGTGTGTTTGTGTGTCTCTCTGTGTGTGTGTGTGTGTGCGTGTCAATCTGTGTTTTTGTGTGTGTGTGTGTGTTTCTGTGTGTGCGTGTGTGTGTGCGTGTCAATCTGTGCATGTGTGTCTCTGTGTGTGTGTGCGTGTGTGTGTGTCTCTGTGTGTGTGTGTCTGTGTGTGTGTGTGCGTGTGTGTGTGTCTCTGTGTGTGTGTCTCTGTGTGTGTGTGTGTCTCTGTGTGTGTGTGTCTCTGTGTGTGTGTGTCTGTGTGTGTGTCTGTGTGGGTGTGTTTCTGTGTGTGTGTGTGTGTTTCTGTGTGTGTGACTGTGTGTGTGTGTGTGTGTGTGTGTGTCTCTCTTGTGTGTGTGTGTGTGTCTCTGTGTGTGTGTGTGTGTGTGTGTGTCTGTCTGTGAGTGTGGGTCTGTGTGTGTCTGTGTGTCTCTGTGTGTGCGTGTCTCTGTGTGTTTGTCTCTGTGTGTGTGTCTCTGTGTGTGTGTGTGTGTCATCTGTGTTTGTGTGTGTGTGCGTGTATCTGTGTTTGTGTGTATGTGTGTGTGTGTCATGTGTGTGTCTGTGTGTGTGTGTCTCTGTGTGTGTGTATGTGTCTGTGTGCTGTGTGTCTCTGTGTGTGTGCGTGTGTGTGTGTCTCTGTGTGTGTGTGTATGTGTGTGTGTGTCTCTGTGTGTGTGTGTGTGTGTGCTCTGTGTGTGTGTGTGTCTCTCTGTGTGTGTGTGTCTGTGTGTGTGTGTGTGTCTGTGTGTGTGTGTGTGTGTGTGTGTCTGTCTTTCTGCGTAAACACACACACAGGGACACACAGATACACAGGGAGACACACACACACAGACACACACACGGACACACAGCCCAAATTTCTTTTTTCACTCTGTCTGTTTTAAGATGAGTTAACAGCAAAGCCATTGACAGAGAATGAAATGGTTGCTAAGGGATACAAACTACCAGTGGCCATGTTTGTAAACACAGCTAGGAAGCCTTTGATGTCTGTGATGTCATCTCTTTGATCTGTAATCAGTTAACGACCGCAGCTGTTGTACCCTTTTTTACCTGTGGGAAACAGCAGCTCCTAACAAACAAGCCCTCAAACAAATGGTCAGACGGGGAAAATAAAAAGTTATTTCAGTAAAATAACCACCTCATGAGCACCAGAAGGCCTTTGTGAACGTATTGATATAAAATTCATGTGGATAAAGTTAAAAATGTGGGCGTATCGGCGATGTAAAAAAGTGGTTCGCTCTGCATTTTGCTCAGAAATGTGGACGATGTTTAACATGGCGGTGAATGGAGGAAGATCCTGAACTCTTGCCATTTGATAGCTCGCTGAGCGAAAAGTATAATTCATATCGCATAAATGAGCACATTGACAGAAACTAGACAAGAATACCTACGTTTTGATGTATAAATTGTCCATGACAAGTTAGAATTGTTGGCGTGGGAGCAAGTTATAGAGAACGGAGTAAGATAATCTTTTCGAAGCCGTTCACTCTGATGATGTCACACCACACTCTAACGCACGCAATACACACCCATTATAAAGGCAGAAAAATCATAAAATGTACACTGTACTTACACAGCTTTTTAACAAAAACTGTAAAATATATCAATCTGAAAAGCACATAGCCGGATAGCTGAATATTTTGTGAACGTTTTAAAGTTTGAAAGACGTCTGTAGGTGAAAGAATGTAGGAGGAGATACATTTTGAAGCAGAAGAAGATTTGAAGGATTTGAAGCTTGCTCTCATTGACTTTAATGTTAAAAAAAATTGCTTAAATGCTTAATATTTTAAAAAGTATAAATAGTAGAAAAATAGTAGAAGAAGTCCCATCATCTGCTGAAAGAGCTGAAGATTGTAAAAGTTGAATGGTTTAAATAGCTGAAAGTATGCAGAAGTTAGAGAGAGCCAAAAAACGTACGGAATAATAAGATAAGTAATAACTAGAAAATGCATTTCCTGCAGAAAATGCGTGGGAATGCTGAATAGCTGAATTGCTAAAGGTAACCTGGTTTAATAGTTTAAATCAGTAAAAGTTGTAGAAAAAATTGAAACGCTAAGCTAAACTGGACAAATAAAATCAGTAAGAAGATGTTGAAGTATTGAGAAGAGTTGAAAAATGTAGGAATGGTTTTAATTAAGTTGAATAGCAACAATAATGTAAAAAAGGTTGAAATATTAAAAAAGAATGTAAAATGTAAAAGCTGAACTGGAGAAATAGCTTAAATCAGTAAGAAGATGTTGAAGTAGTGAGAATATTTAAAAAAGTAGGAATGGTTTTAATAAAGTTGAATAACACCCCTACACCATAAGGAGCTAGAGCTAGATTTTAAAAGTGGAATTGTTTTTATTGCTGAAAGTCTGCAGAAAATACGGACAACCAAAAAAGGTATGGAATAATAAAAAAATCATAATGGGGTTAAATGCCTTTGTCCGGATTGATGTACTACACATCAGGGATCAAACCCCTGTTCATATCCACTGGGCCATCACTAGGGGTTAACTGTCTTCATAGGGAATACATCGGTTGAGTTCCCGCTGTGGGAATCGAACCCCTTTCATCTCTGTGATGTCATCTCTTTCCAAAAAACGTACGGAGTATTAAATAATCATAACAGTGTTAAAAGACTTTTAACACTATGTGAGAAGATCCCATTGTGGGATTTGAACCCGGGCCGACGGCATGAAAGGCATGTCACATAACCACTGCGCCACCACTATAATAACTCCTGGAAAACCTATATAAGGTAATATATAATTTATCTGTGTTTGTGTGTGTGTGTGTGTGTGTGTCTCTGTGTGTGTGTGTCTGTGTGTATATGTGTGTGTGTGCGTGTGTGTGTGTCTCTGTTTGTGTGTCTCTGTGTGTGTGTGTGTGTGTGTCTGTATGTGTGTCTGTGTGTGTTTCTGTGTGTGTGTGTGTGTGTGTGTCTCTCTCTCTCTGTGTGTGTGTGTCTCTCTCTGTGTGTGTGTGTGTGTGTCTCTGTGTGTGTGTCTCTCTGTGAGTGTGTGTCTGTGTGTGCGTGTGTGTGTGTCTCTGTGTGTCTCTGTGTGTTTGTCTCTGTGCGTGTGTCTCTGTGTGTGTGTGTGTGTGTGTCTGTCTTTCTGCGTACACACACACACAAGGACACACAGATTTCTTTTTTCATTCTGTCTGTTTTAAGATGAGTTAACAGCAAAGCCATTGACAGAGAATGAAATGGTTGCTAAGGGATACAAACAACCAGTGGCCATGTTTGTAAACACAGCTAGGAAGCCTTTGATGTCTGTGATGTCATCTCTTTGATCTGTAATCAGTTAACGACCGCAGCTGTTGTACCCTTTTTTACCTGTGGGAAACAGCAGCTCCTAACAAACAAGCCCTCAAACAAATGGTCAGACGGGGAAAATAAAAAGTTATTTCAGTAAAATAACCACCTCATGAGCACCAGAAGGCCTTTGTGAACGTATTGATATAAAATTCATGTGGATAAAGTTAAAAATGTGGACGTATCAGCGATGTAAAAAAGTGGTTCGCTCTGCATTTTGCACAGAAATGTGGACGATGTTTAACATGAAGGTGAATGGAGGAAGATCCTGAACTCTTGCCATTTGATAGCTCTCTGAGCGAAAAGTATAATTCATATCGCATAAATGAGCACATTGACAGAAACTAGACAAGAATACCTACGTTTTGATGTATAAATTGTCCATGACAAGATAGAATTGTTGGAGTGGGAGCAAGATATATAGAATGGAGTAAGATAATCTTTTCAAAGCCGTTCACTCTGATGATGTCACACCACACTCTACCGCACGCAATACACACCCATTATAAAGGCAGAAAAATCATAAAATGTACACTGTACTTCAACAGCTTTTTAACAAAAACTGTAAAATATATCAATCTGAAAAGCCATAGCCGGATAGCTGAATATTTTGTCAACGTTTTAAAGTTTGAAAGACGTCTGTAGGTGAAAAAATGTAGGAGGAGATACATTATGAAGCTGAAGAAGATTTGAAGGATTTGAAGCGTGCTCTCATTGACTTTAATGTTAAAAAAAATTGCTTATATGCTTAATATTTTAAAAAGTATAAATAGTAGAAAAATAGTAAAAGAAGTCCCATCATCTGCTTAAAAAGCTGAAGATTGTAAAAGTTGAACGGTATAAATAGGTAAAAGTATGCAGAAGTTAGAGAGAGCCAAAAAACGTACGGAATAATAATAAGTAAGAACTAGAAAATGCATTTCCTGCAGAAAATGCGTGGGAATGCTGAATAGCTGAATTGCTAAAGGTAACCTGGTTTAATAGTTTAAATCAGTAAAAGTTGTAGAAAAAATTGAAACGCTAAGCTAAACTGGACAAATAAAATCAGTAAGAAGATGTTGAAGTATTGAGAAGAGTTGAAAAATGTAGGAATGGTTTTAATTAAGTTGAATAGCAACAATAATGTAAAAAAGGTTGAAATATTAAAAAAGAATGTAAAATGTAAAAGCTGAACTGGAGAAATAGCTTAAATCAGTAAGAAGATGTTGAAGTAGTGAGAATATTTAAAAAAGTAGGAATGGTTTTAATAAAGTTGAATAACACCCCTACACCATAAGGAGCTAGAGCTAGATTTTAAAAGTGGAATTGTTTTTATTGCTGAAAGTCTGCAGAAAATACGGACAACCAAAAAAGGTATGGAATAATAAAAAAATCATAATGGGGTTAAATGCCTTTGTCCGGATTGATGTACTACACATCAGGGATCAAACCCCTGTTCATATCCACTGGGCCATCACTAGGGGTTAACTGTCTTCATAGGGAATACATCGGTTGAGTTCCCGCTGTGGGAATCGAACCCCTTTCATCTCTGTGATGTCATCTCTTTCCAAAAAACGTACGGAGTATTAAATAATCATAACAGTGTTAAAAGACTTTTAACACTATGTGAGAAGATCCCATTGTGGGATTTGAACCCGGGCCGACGGCATGAAAGGCATGTCACATAACCACTGCGCCACCACTATAATAACTCCTGGAAAACCTATATAAGGTAATATATAATTTATCTGTGTTTGTGTGTGTGTGTGTGTGTGTGTCTCTGTGTGTGTGTGTCTGTGTGTATATGTGTGTGTGTGCGTGTGTGTGTGTCTCTGTTTGTGTGTCTCTGTGTGTGTGTGTGTGTGTGTCTGTATGTGTGTCTGTGTGTGTTTCTGTGTGTGTGTGTGTGTGTGTGTCTCTCTCTCTCTGTGTGTGTGTGTCTCTCTCTGTGTGTGTGTGTGTGTGTCTCTGTGTGTGTGTCTCTCTGTGAGTGTGTGTCTGTGTGTGCGTGTGTGTGTGTCTCTGTGTGTCTCTGTGTGTTTGTCTCTGTGCGTGTGTCTCTGTGTGTGTGTGTGTGTGTGTCTGTCTTTCTGCGTACACACACACACAAGGACACACAGATTTCTTTTTTCATTCTGTCTGTTTTAAGATGAGTTAACAGCAAAGCCATTGACAGAGAATGAAATGGTTGCTAAGGGATACAAACAACCAGTGGCCATGTTTGTAAACACAGCTAGGAAGCCTTTGATGTCTGTGATGTCATCTCTTTGATCTGTAATCAGTTAACGACCGCAGCTGTTGTACCCTTTTTTACCTGTGGGAAACAGCAGCTCCTAACAAACAAGCCCTCAAACAAATGGTCAGACGGGGAAAATAAAAAGTTATTTCAGTAAAATAACCACCTCATGAGCACCAGAAGGCCTTTGTGAACGTATTGATATAAAATTCATGTGGATAAAGTTAAAAATGTGGACGTATCAGCGATGTAAAAAAGTGGTTCGCTCTGCATTTTGCACAGAAATGTGGACGATGTTTAACATGAAGGTGAATGGAGGAAGATCCTGAACTCTTGCCATTTGATAGCTCTCTGAGCGAAAAGTATAATTCATATCGCATAAATGAGCACATTGACAGAAACTAGACAAGAATACCTACGTTTTGATGTATAAATTGTCCATGACAAGATAGAATTGTTGGAGTGGGAGCAAGATATATAGAATGGAGTAAGATAATCTTTTCAAAGCCGTTCACTCTGATGATGTCACACCACACTCTACCGCACGCAATACACACCCATTATAAAGGCAGAAAAATCATAAAATGTACACTGTACTTCAACAGCTTTTTAACAAAAACTGTAAAATATATCAATCTGAAAAGCCATAGCCGGATAGCTGAATATTTTGTCAACGTTTTAAAGTTTGAAAGACGTCTGTAGGTGAAAAAATGTAGGAGGAGATACATTATGAAGCTGAAGAAGATTTGAAGGATTTGAAGCGTGCTCTCATTGACTTTAATGTTAAAAAAAATTGCTTATATGCTTAATATTTTAAAAAGTATAAATAGTAGAAAAATAGTAAAAGAAGTCCCATCATCTGCTTAAAAAGCTGAAGATTGTAAAAGTTGAACGGTATAAATAGGTAAAAGTATGCAGAAGTTAGAGAGAGCCAAAAAACGTACGGAATAATAATAAGTAAGAACTAGAAAATGCATTTCCTGCAGAAAATGCGTGGGAATGCTGAATAGCTGAATTGCTAAAGCTAACCTGGTTGAATCAGTAAAAGTTATAATTGAAAAAGTAGGAATGGTTTTAATTAAGTTGAATAACACCACTAATGTAAAAAAGATGTTAAAAACCAAAATGAATTTAAAAAAATTTGAAATGCTAAAGCTAAACTAGAGAAATCGCTTAAATCAGTAAGAAGATGTTGAACTAGTGAGAATAGTTGAAAAAGTAGAAATTGTTTTAATGAGTTTGAATTTCACAAACAAAATTAAAAGCTTGTGCTAAACTGTGTGAAAAGTTATGACTTTAAAAGCAGAATAATGAGAAAAGATTAGTATAATTTCTAAGTGGTAATGAATGAGTAAAGAAGACTAACAAATGCAGAAATATGTATCAAATTGTATGAAAAATCTTAAAGCTGAAATGCATTGCACTGCTGAAAAATCTGGAAAATTGTTAGAAGCTAAACTGTATTACCTAAATACTTGAAGAGCTGAAATACATTGATAGAAAGCTGAACTGTAATATTGTCAAAGATGAAAGTTGAGAGATGAAAGTTGAAATGAATTGCTTGAAAAGGCTGAAAGAAGAATTACTTTGTATTATTCTCAGACATATGCACTGCATAGAACAAAAATGTAGTAATGTTGGAGTTTGGCCATCAAACACTATGTTCTGCTGTTAAGATTTCTCACAGTCCTGACATTATGTACATGAAAACTATGGCATGATCTAGAAAATGGAAAGGTAATGAAATGGTGTGTGTGGATCGCTGTAAGATATCGTGAAACAGATCATTGGTCTCACTGTTTTAACAAGTAAGATGCAGACAGGTGACGTTGTTACAAATATATTTTAATTTTATACAATTATATTACTGTTTTGAGTCAAAAATGTTGTAGTAATTAACACCGTATTTAGTATGTTTCAAAATGCAGTTGTAGTATCAGCAGTAATACATTACAGGAAATCATATCAACAGTACAAATACAAAAGAAATTAAAAAGAAAATTAAAAATGTAAAAAAGATCCAACACCATGGGGACACATTGGACAACCAGAAAGAAACTTTAAAATCATTCAAAACACAAATGCATGAAAAAAGAAGAGTTTCCAAAAACAAAGTAAAGTAAAAAACTGGCAAATACCCTGTAACAGTCTGTAAAGATGGTAGCTGAGCTTAAGAGATGAATAAAAAGACAAAGAAAAAAACGGTTTTGGTCCTATTACCAAAATTAAGAGGAGTATGACATGTATCAATAACAAATTGGTTAGTTGCTTAACCAAAATCCATAATGCCTAAACAATAACTGTTTTCTACTACTTCTACATCGGTCATACAGTATATCTGTGAGAAAACAGATCACGAGGGAAAGGAAAGGTTGATATAAAAATAAATAAATAAATAATATGAATTGTGATGAAATGAAAATTAAGCATACACTTCTGAGGCATATAAGGTAGATATTATTAAATAAATAAAATAAAATACTCTTTAGAAAGACAGTCAGTGTGCCCGATGGGTCAATACAGTATGTTTCCAATGGTTTAATTAATATATAAACAAATAAAAAGAACCTAGAAAAATACAATACTTCAATTCTTGTTAAACCAAAATCCATAGTACCTAAACAGTAATTGCTTTACTACTAGTTCTTTAAGGCAGGGCTAACAATACACAGTGGTGTGAAAAAGTGTTTTGTGATGATCTGAAACATTTAGGTGTCACACCTAAATGTTTCAGATCATCAAACACATTTAAATATTAGTCAAGCTTAACACAAGTAAACAGAAAATGCAGTTTTTGAATGAAGGTTCTTATTAATAAGGGAAAACAAAAGCAACCTTAGCAGCAACAACTGCAATCAAGTGTTTGCAGTACCTTGCATTGAGTCTTTTACAGCGCTGTGGAGGAATTTCTGCCCACTCATCTTTGCAGAATTGTTTTCATTCAGCCACATTGAAGGGTTTTCAAGCATGAACTGCCCTGTTAAGGTCATGGCACAGCATCTCAATAGGACTTAGGTCAGGACTTTGACTAGGCCACTCCAAAGTCTTCATTTAGTTTTTCTTCAGCCATTCAGAGGTGGACTGGCTGGTGTGCTTTGGATCGTTGCCCTACTGCAGAACCCAAGTTTGCTTCAGCTTGAGGTCACGAACAGATGGCCGGACATTCTCCTTCAGGATTTTTTAGTAGACAGCAGAATTCATGGTTCCATTTATCACAGCAAGTCTTCCAGGTCTTGAAGCAGCAAAACAGCCCCAGACCATCTCACTACCACCATACTTTACTGTTGGTATCATTTTTCTGAAATGCAGTGTGACTTTTACCCCAGATGTAACGGGACACACACCTTCCAAAAAGTTCAACTTTTGTCTTGTCAGTCCAGAGTATTTTCTCCAAACATCTTGGGGATCATCAAGATGTTTTCTGGCAAAAGTGAGACGAGCCTTCATGTTGTTTTTGCTCAGCAGTGGTTTTTGTCTTGGCACTCTGCCATGCAGGCCATTTTTGCCCAGTCTGTTTTTCGTGGTGGAGTCATGAACACTGACCTGAAGTGAGGCAAGTGAGGCCTGCAGTTCTTTGGATGATGTTGTGGGTCTCTTGTGGCCTCTTGGATGAGTCGTCGCTGGACTCATGGGGTATATTTGGTCGGGAGGCCACTCCTGAGAAGTTTTGTCTTAACCATGTAGTTTGGGATTTTAAAAACCTTCATTTAATAACTGCATTTTGTGTTTATTTGTGTTATCTTTGTCTTATATTTAAATTTGTTTGATTTGAAACATTTAGGTGTGATAAACATGCAAAAAAATAACTAATCAGGAAGGGGCAAACACTTTTTCACACCACTATATCTTGTCCCCATCAGTAGGCCTATGTCCTGTCAACTAAACTAACTGAAAATTAAACCAAATATATAAATTGTGATGAAGTCAAATGGGTATATAGTGCATGTTCCAGTGGTTCACATTATTGTTGTTAAGGCCGGCTACACATTGGCTGCGTGGCGTGAGCGTTGGTGTTTCTGTTACGTGGCAGCTGCGTGCCGTCTTTGTACACCAGAAACGTGTCTGAAGCGGTGCTGTTGCTGCTGCTAACCTCGTCTGACATGTCTGTATGTTTACCATAAACATAATTATTAATATATACTTATCTTATTACAGCAAAGACAACGTCGTCACTATTGACGGCCGAAGAGATTACAGAATATTTCGTTCTGTATTGACAGGTGCAAGATTCGAAAATTGATAATAGAGACTTTCAAACATCAAGATGTCATTTATAAATTATTATTATTATTAATGTATTTTTCGTATTCTATTTTTGCCTGGAAACGCTTCCAATACGCTTGCGTGTTGCTTGAAAAATAGGCGTCGGTTCTATTTCTAGCATGCACGTTTTCATGTGTGTCTGAGACGTGCGTGTCACGCAGGCAGTGTGCAGGCTCTAAATTGTTAACATAGGAGTCGAAATAAAAACTGCCACGGCACGCAGCTGCCACGCTCATGCTACGATCACGCTCACGCCACGCTCACGCCACGCAGGCAGTGTGCATCCAGCCTAAGCCCTACCATGAAAGCCTTTTTACATGGTGGTTAGACTAATATCCCATTTCTGGTTCAAGCTGCAGTCGCCTGTACTGACACACGCTGTCATTTTAAACGTCATCTTAACATTTAGCTCAGTTTACTGAAATCCCACACAAATATTTTTTTTTACATCTGACCTCTCTTCCAGATTCTGTTAGTTCAGATGCATGTAGCAACTAAAGCAACTGAAAGGTTTCCCCCTTCATCTGGCATGAAGAGGGAAAACAGAAAAGGTGCATTGAAAAAGAAATTAAAATAAAAGATATGAATTGTACTAAAACAGAAAAATAAGCATACAATGTATAAATCATATAAGGTGGAAATACATTTTAAAAAGTATTGGTGTCAAACTGTTCAGAGAGGCAGCCATATGTGCTGATTGGTCAGTACAGCATCTTCCAATGGTTTGCAATATTGTTCAACCCTATAAATAAAGGTTTTTCACATGGTTGTTAGACCAAAGGCTAAAAACCGCAAATAATGTCTCAAGCTGCAGTATCTGTACTGAAAATCATACCAACAGGCTTATGTTAAATGTGTTATCTCAACATTTAGCTCAATTTACTGAGCCTCAAGATAAAATAATGCAGGGTTATCCTTGACTTTGAACGAACACAGGGTTAGAATCACTTGATTGTTTTCTGATTAGAAGACCATCACAGGAACATTAGTTATTGACTAGTTCTTTTGACAAGGTTTATTTAACCAAGTCATTCTTTTTGAAGACAAAACCTTCAGTTTTAATTCGACAGTCTTAAACTGAAACACTGTGGCAGCTTTTCAGTATGGATTAGCCCAAGGCCGAGTTTACACATGTGAAAATCCTTTAACATGCCTACCAGCTGAAACCCCACACTAATAATTATCATTTTTGTTAAATATATTCCATGTCATCCTTTCCTTTTCCTTCTATACAGTGTATATACTATATATATATATATATGAATCTGTTGTGTGATCCAAGAAAGCAGATAAAGAATGAAAAGGAAAGGATGAAAAATAAATTAATAAAATAAAAGATATTAACGGTGATGAAATACAAAATAAGCATACACTGTTTGAATTATATGAGGTATATGTCAATTATCAATGTTCCAAAATAAATTGGTGTCCTACAGTCAGTGTCCAGGGGTCAGTAGCATGAGTTGCTAGTTGTTGAGTCTGTCCATTGTTGGCACAAACCCTAACACTTTACAGAGCAGAGTGTACTTGTGAAGATGTAAGGGGCTGTAACATTGTGACCTGTGATGATCCAGGGGCTGTAGAACTGTAGAACCAGTCTTTGGTGCGAGGACAGCATCACTGTTGTGACGTGGAGGAGCAGAGGCCTGGATGGAAAAACAGTAACAAAAAACCCATTATCCATCGCATTCCTAATGCAAATAGCAACCACAAACAGCAATGTAATTGTACTAAGTTAATACAAATAATAATTACCTTTACGACTTGTTTAGGGCAAAGTATAATGCTGGCAACAACATTTCTGTCCAGTGCGATTTTACACAGAGTAGTTTAGGAAGGCTGCATGAGGTTCAGCCTTCTTTAAAGTCCTGTGTGAAGTGGAGTGATCACAGCAAAGGCAGACCTGCAGCAAAAACTTCATTTAAATGACAATGTACTGCTAGCTGTACCAACGGTGTTGCAAACATGCTGCATTATTACAAAGTGAATACAAGAATAAATACACAATTAAAGCAATATAAAAAGCACATATGAAATTAGAACCATTACCTTGTCCTGGTCTTGGTCGTTGTCGGTCTTCACAGTGATGAAGGAGGTGAGGCCATTGCTGGCGGTGTCCTCACAGAGGACAGGAGAACTGTGTCTCTCGTCCAGGGGAAAGTAAAGGTACATGAGTTCTAGTCTATAACAGCCACCCACCCTGAAATTGGGTGGCTTGTAAATGTGGGGTTTCAGCTGGTAGGTACCAATACACCAGAACAGAGTCTGGTGAGAGTGATAGAAGTTGCGTACATCGCTGTACACAACTTCTGTATGTTTAGGGCTGTACTTGAT
>JAQOOF010000765.1:0-18585 GCA_029931835.1 Etheostoma nigrum | reverse complement strand
GAGACATGGCTTCCGCCATGGCTCACCCTAGCGACTATATGATACAAATTTTTAGGCAAGCAGGGCTTGCCATCTTTCTGATATAGGCCATCAACACAAGTGGCACCATCTGATAGCCAAACATCTTTCTCAGTTTTGGGGGAGTTGTCTTGCATGTTTTTCAGTACTTCTGTAGGAATCGGATTCTGTGGTTCCTCTTGAACCGCTAAGTGCTCTGATCTTACAGCTGCTCTCTTAGCTTCCTCATCTGCTTTTGCATTACCTAAACTGACTGGATCTCGTCGTTTAGTATGCGCTGCACACTTGCAAATAGCTAATCTGTGTGGTAATTGAATAGCCTGAAGTAACTTCATTAGCAAGTCTGCATGCTCAACTGTCTTTCCTGTAGAAGTCATCATTCCTCGCCTACTCCACTGAGCAGCAAAACAATGCACTGTTGAAAAAGCATACTGACTATCTGTGTAGATAGTCACTGATTTGTCTTTCGCCCATTTACAGGCTTCTGTGAGGGCAATTATCTCTGCTGCTTGGGCGGAGTATTTTGAGGGCAACGGCCCGCTAAGCAGCGTCTCTTCTTGTGTCACTACTGCATATCCCACTTGGTTTTCTCCTTTTGACGACCTTGAGGCAGATCCATCAACAAACACGTGAATACTGTCTGGAATTGGGTCATCTTTCAAGTCTTTTCGTGGTTTGCAGTTCTCATTTGTCCGATCTACACACGAATGGGGGTCTCCATCGTCCTCTGTGGGGACCAGTGTGGCGGGGTTTAGTGTGTTACATCTTTTTATCTCTAAATGTGGTTGGGAGAGCAAAGTGGTCATGATTGATAAGTGTCTCGCTGGAGACAGAAAAGTCATCCGGGTTTCGGTTATCAGCATGTCTACTGCATGCGGGACTAGCAACGTGGTTGGATGGAACAACACTACTTCTGCTGAGCTTTGTACCGCGAGGGCCGCGGCACAAACTGCACGCACACAAGGGGGAAGTGCGCACGCCACTGGGTCCAGCCTTTTAGAATAGAACGCTACTGGCTGGAGTTTTGAACCGTGCTTCTGTGATAGCACTGATGTCATGAACTTGGTCCTGCAGTCCACTGACTGGACGAAGGGCTTGGTGTAGTCGGGGAGGCATAACACTCCTGTGTTAGCGATTTGGTCTTTGAGAGCATTGAACGCGTCGTCTCCTTCCGGAGTCCATGTGAGCTCATCCTTCAGAGCTAGGTTTAGCTGGTACATCATGTCCAGGAGAGGTTGAGTCATTTGGGCATAATGGGGTATCCAGCTACGGCAGTAGTTGCAGAGCCCAAGAAATGCCATCATTTGTCTTTTTGTGCGGGGCTTTGGGCTCTGTAAAACAGCTTGTTTTCTGTCCGTCGTGAGGGCTTTCCCTGTTTGGGAGATCTTGTGGCCCAGGAAGACCACTTCTTCCTGACAGAATTGGAGTTTGTGTTTTGAAGCCTTGTTCCCACAGTTAGCAAGGTGTCTGAAAATGCTTATGGCGTCTTTCACGTTGGCCTCCTTTGTCTTGGAGGCAATCAGGATGTCATCCACATAGACCAGTACTTGGGTCTCTTCACTGTACTTTGCTCCTTCCATGCACGCCATTATCTCCTGAGAGAAAATGGTGGGGCTGTCTGTGAATCCTTGCGGAAGTCTGGTGTAAGTATATCTCTTTCCCTCAAAGGTGAAACCGAACCAGTGTCGTGAGTTCCTGTGTAGTGGTATCGAGAAGAAGGCGTTGCTCAGATCCACTACAGTGAACCACTTGTGTTCAGCTTTCAGATTGTTCAGCAAGGTGTGAGGGTCTGGTACACATGGGGCTCTAGTCTGGACTGCTGCATTTACCTGTCTAAGGTCGTGCACTAAGCGCCACGACTCGTCTGGCTTCTTAACTGGGAAAATGGGGGTGTTACATTCACAAGTTGGGTCCTCAACTAGAATTCCAGCTTCCTTCATGTTCTGCACTACAGGGGCAATTCCTTTAATAGCGTCTGGCTTTAGGGGGTACTGTCTTACTCTTGGCCTATAGGATGTCTTGGGGTGTACTTCTACTGGTTTAGCAGTCTTAAGTAAACCTACATCTGTTTTACCTGTAGACCAAAACGTTTGGGGGACTGCTGAAAGTGGGTCGACTTTTGTTTCAGCAGCGAGGAATTGCTGTTTAGTTCATGCGTCGAGGTGAATGGTCGGCTTGGCAACCGTCACCCAGTGGACCCCTGTCCGAGTCACTTTCCCTATGCCTTGTACTGTGCACTCGTCTCCATGGGGTCCGGGACTCCACTTTTCCTCCATGAGTCCTGACACTCTGGTCACAAGGCGTCCAAGCTGGTACCATTCTCTGGTATCTGGTGATCTGGCCAGTGAGACGTGTGGCTTTCCACTTCCTTTGTAGAGGGCTTTGATCGGGTCTGGTAGTTTCACTGTAGCAGCTACGTCACCGTTCTGGGTGGCATAGACATAGTCTATTGTGATGGTTTGTGGCCCTAGCTTTTTGAACTGTTCTTCATAGGTAGCCACACTGTTGATCATATCCTCAAATGGGTTGTAGAGGAAGGGGTCTACATACACAGGGGGGCGTGGCTTTTCAGGCCTCTCATAACACATAGTCACATGCAATGGCCATTCGTTTTGGGGAACAATGTCTGTTTTATCTGGCACGTGCTTCAATAGGTGACTTACAACGGACCTAGGGCCCGTGGTGGCAAGGTCCAGGGCGAAGAACCGCTTTGGCGTTCCTCGTCCTTCATGGACATAAGCTGGAGTCATCTTTTCTGGCCTCATTCCTTTTTCAGTGGGGATTAATGCTATTTTTAGTTGTTTCATTAAATCCCTCCCTAACAAGTTCACTGGGCAGTCTGGACTGATCACTAATTCTGCCGTATGGGCTTCGCCATCTTCATCTAATACAGAGATAGGTTTAGATATTTTTAGCAACTGAGTTTTACCATTAGCTGATACTACTGCTATCCATTTGTGGCCTGGCCTTACTGTGGGGACTCTGTCTTTTAACACTGTCCTGTCTGCTCCTGAATCACATAAAAACTTTATTCTTTCTCCTCCAATGTTGAGAGTGTAATAAGGTTTTTCTTCTTCTTTCAGGGACAGGGAAAATAATTGAGTCAAGTCCAATATTTCTACGGGGTCTACTTGGTTTGGGTCTTCTTTCTCCGTAGCAGATTGGCTTGAATCCTCAGTTTGGCGTCATTCCTCATGATTATCTCTGTAGTCTGGATTATGAGGTGGGGGACGAGAGTAGCGTCGCTTTCCTCTTCTCTTGTTTTTCGGTGGATCTGGGCACTCTCGAGCAATGTGGCCTGGTTTGTCACAGTTGTAACATCGGTCGTTTTTTTTCCATTGGCCTTTCTGTTGGCGTCCTCCATTTGCTCCTTGGTAGTTAGCCATGCAGCTAACCATAGCTTCGGCCACCGCCTGTAATTTTATGTCAGACTGTTTATTCTTCTTATTGTGCAGAACTTCCTGCGCATGCTCTGCCCATTCCATTAGCTGGACGAGGGTGGCTGTTCTCCAGCCAACCTGATGTTTTCTGACAAAGTCGGCCAAGGCAGGTCTCATGTTGTTCAAGAGATGTTGTTTTAACTGATTTTGGTACGTTCCGTTCGGATCTCCATCATCTGTCAGCCCGCTGTTTGCTTTGAAGACGTCTTCCAGTCTTCCTCGGAACTGATAGACATCTTCTCCGTCAGTTTGTCTTGTGCTTTCAATCTTTGTGTGGTCTGGTCGCTTTTTCCACACTGCAGTAACTCTATCACCTACTCCGGTAATCTGTATGCTCAGAGCGTCGCTCCCTGCTGGCAGCCATGCTTCAGCTTGATCCTTTCCAGTGTAATTTCCCTTCACTCTGGTCCAGTTATGACCTAGGCAGATTTGCAGGGCTTTGGTTGTTTCATAGCCATTCAATTGGTATGAATCCATTAGCTGTTTGAAGTTGGTCACCCATTCTTTGGCATTTGTTGTAGGGTCTCCTAACCCTTTACATGCTTCAGTCATTTCTGTGTTAGTCCAAGGGCGATACACCCTAATAGTGCGGTCTTGATCTCCCCCTTCTCCATAGTGGGGGTTTGCCACTTCCATCATGGGGAAACTGTGACTTACTTTTTCTTCTAAATGTTGTTCTGCTATATCTGGGGGTGGATAATTGGTCAATAGGGGGCGTTGTAGAGGGCTGAGATCAGGGTAGAGTCTATTATTCTTTTGATATAGGCAGACCTGTGCATTTTTAGCTGGCTTGGGTGCAACTGTCTTTTCCTGTTTCACTTTTTGTTCACCCCGCCTCGTTCTGTCCTTCAGAGGCGTGTCGGGCTTCTGCTGCCCACCCACAGCACCGCCCTCTGGTTCCTCCTCCTCGGCTTCACTCTCCCCCTCTTCCTCCTCGGTCCCGTCACCATCCGGTGTAGGGGGACCCGCCTCCTCCTCAGGCTGCTGAGGGGAGGGCTGTAGGGGCTGCTGCGGGGGCTTTTTCCGTATTTTCACTCCAGTTTCATCATCTGGATGAATTTTCAAAGCTGCTACGGTGCATTCTGTATCTGGACCTTTTTTTATCTCTTTTTTTATTATACTACATTCTGCATCTGGGCTGTTGTTTTTTGTAGTGATAATAATTGTAACAGGTCCTGCTTTTAGCTCTTTCTCTGTTGTACTACATTCTGCAACTGGACTGTTGTCTTTTGTAGTGATGACTGTAACAGCGTCTGTTTTTAGCTCATTCTTCCTCTCAATCTCCCTCTCTCGCTTGCCTGCCTGCTCTCTCCACATTCCTGCCGCACTCAGCTCCCTCAATATCCTCCGTCTCTTTTTCTCAGTCATTACAACTCTCTCCTCTACCTGCAGTCGTTCTAATAAACTAGTAACAGACGTCATCCTAATCTCACCATCAAAGCCGTATTTCTTTATCCAATCTTTCACAAATTCTACACTTCCCGGGAAGTTTTCCTCCATAAATTCTACGTCCTTCAGGACGGCTGTACTCTGATTTTGACCCATCCTGCTCTGTTTCACAAATCACACAATTTCCACAATAAAACACTGCGACAATAAAACTTCACAAATCACAATACAACACTGCGTTACACCCAACCTGTGTCCCTGTCCTAAGCAAAGTCTCACAAAGAACCACAAGTTATCCCAATAAACCGCTGTGCAGCAACACTTTTATTGTCTCACAACCAAACAGCAAACAAACAAACAAATTGTCACAAACAATACACAAACCCGCTACGGGAAACACACCCAGCGCTTCCGACGACCTGCCGCGGTGTAAACACACACGGTGTGTCGGGAAACAAACACAAATCCGCTACCCACTATGAGTCAACACACATAGCGTAATAGTGAAACACAACATAAAACACAAAACACAAAATAGCAAACAGTGCACTGCAACAATACACAAACAAACAACACTGCCTCGCTGTGAAAGACGTACACAGCGCTTCCGACTGGTCACCGCTGTGCAAACGCACACACGGCGTGTCGGGAAACAAAAAGCCGGTGATCACCCCTGCCGAACTCCCGAAACCCAATCAGGATGGCTTCTAGACACCCGGTCTCCCCGCACGGGGAAACGTGTCGCTTTGGACGTCCCGGAACTTGTCAGAACCAACTGATAGCTCCCTCGGAACTTGTCAGAACTAGCTGATAGCTCCCCGTTTAAACTAGCTATGTCCCAGAATATTAACCACAACAACCCGGCTTCGAGTCCGCACCTGCTCCCAGCATCCACAACAAATCACTCAATAAAGTCCCAGACCGTAAGACACACAGCCGTTACGCCAAGCGTTTGTATATGTACACACAGGTAAACAGAGTAACAGACCCAATATACAGCGGGGCTACTATAATCATTACTTTCAGATTTGTCACATCCTCAGTACAAACCCTAACTAGCAAAAACTCCGTGCACCTCTTTTTTACATGAGAAACTCAGAACTGCCACACTCACCGTGTCTGTCCGCTGCTTGACCATGGGGAGTCGTCACCGGGGAAATGCAGGGCGGCACTGGACCAATCTAGGGCCCCGTCCCGCGAAGGGGTGGACGGCTGTCGACAGATTCTTAGGCCTTGATCGAGCGCGGTCCTGGACTCCTCAGCTGTTGACTCCCGGGTTTCGGCACCAGAAAATGTCAGGTTTAGGACACTTTATCTTACTAAATAAACATGGTCAAGCAAAGAAAACGAGACGCAGACGGCAAAATGTCAGTTAGAAACTTTTGCAAAAGGGAGAGCTCCGTGAGAGCAATCTGCCTGCCAGAATTGCTTCCGCGGAACAGACACCTAGTTACAAAAGCATAGGCTTTTTATTGGAGGTCGTTGAAAACACACACACACATACAAAGATTTACAGTCGTTTAGTCTAAAGCATCTGGTATTATGGTTTATGCCTACACAGAGAAAGGAGGTCAAAGTGCAGGTCTGCCGGGGCACCCTGGCCTTTACACGACCTCGAAGTTAAGACACTTGGAGACATTTGCTATCTATATGATATGCGGCCGTGGAGACATTTTACTGCCTGGAGGCCCTAACAGCTTTAAAGAAAACATAGTTGGTTAAATGCTTTAAAGAAAACATAGTTGGTTAAATGTGCATATAAGATCATAAAACATAAAGCATACATGAATATACGTGAAGCAAGATATGGATATATGATAAGCATGAAAGCAGTGATTATGATATGAATATGAATGTATGAATTTAAGCATGCAAGATATAATATTCTAAAACACTACTACAGAGAATTGTCTAATAAAGGACTTATCAAAACGAATTTCTCTGTCAAGCTTCTGTTAAGAAACTAATGTAAACCTGTTGAAATGACAGAAACAAGTTTAAAACATCACAAAAACATCAGAAGAGGCCGAAACGCACGTTTCCAGCATGGAGATGTGTGTTTAACAGCTTATGTTAAGAAACTAATGTAATCTTGTTGAAATGACAGAAACAAGGTTAAAACATCACAAAAACATCAGAAGAGGCCGAAACGCACGTTTCCAGCATGGAGATGTGTGTTTAACAGCTTCTGTTAAGAAAAATCAGAAGAGGCCGAAACGCACGTTTCCAGCATGGAGATGTGTGTTTAACAGCTTATGTTAAACCTGTTGAAATGACAGAAACAAGGTTAAAACAGCACAAAAACATCAGAAGAGGCCGAAACGCACGTTTTCAGCATGGAGATGTATGTTTAAAAGCTTCTGTTAAGAAACTAATGTAATCCTGTTGAAATGACAGAAACAAGGTTAAAACATCACAAAAACATCAGAAGAGGCCGAAACGCACGTTTCCAGCATGGAGATGTATGTTTAACAGCTTCTGTTAAGAAACTAATGTAATCCTGTTGAAATGACAGAAACAAGGTTAAAACATCACAAAAACATCAAAAGAGGCTGAAACGCACGTTTCCAGCATGGAGATGTGTGTTTAACATCTTCTGTTAAGAAACTAATGTAAGCATGTTGAAATGACAGGAACAAGGTTAAAACATCATAAAAACATCAGAAGAGGCCAAAACGCAGGTTTCCAGCATGGAGATGTGTGTTTAACAGGTTCTGTTAAGAAACTAATGTAAACCTGTTGAAATGACAGAAACAAGGTTAAAACATCACAAAAACATCAGAAGAGGCCAAAACACAGGTTTCCAGCATGGAGATGTGTGTTTAATAGCTTCTGTTAAGAAACTAATGTAATCCTGTTGAAATGACAGGAACAAGGTTAAAACATCACAAAAACATCAGAAGAGGCCAAAACGCACGTTTCCTGCATGGAGATGTGTTTTTAACAGCTTCTCCTAAGAAACTAATGTAATCCCGTTGAAATGACAGAAACAAGGTTCAAACATCACAACAAAATCAGAAGAGGCCGAAACGCACGTTTCCAGCATGGAGATGTGTGTTTAACAGCTTCTGTTAAACCTGTTGAAATGACAGAAACAAGGTTAAAACATCACAAAAACATCAGAAGAGGCCGAAACGCACGTTTTCAGCATGGAGATGTGTGTTTAACAGCTTCTGTTAAGAAAATAATGTAAACCTGTTGAAATGACAGAAACAAGTTTAAAACATCACAAAAACATCAGAAAAGGCCGAAACGCACGTTTCCAGCATGGAGATGTGTGTTTAACAACTTCTGTTAAGAAACTAATGTAATCCTGTTGAAATGACAGGAACAAGGTTAAAACATCACAAAAACATCAGAAGAGGCCGAAACGCACGTTTCCAGCATGGAGATGTGTGTTTAACAGCTTCTGTTAAACCCTTTGAAATGACAGGAACAAGGTTAAAACATCACAAAAACATCAGAAGAGGCCGAAACGCACGTTTCCAGCATGGAGATGTGTGTTTAACAGCTTCTGTTAAACCTGTTGAAATGACAGAAACAAGGTTAAAACATCACAAAAACATCAGAAGAGGCCGAAACGCACGTTTCCAGCATGGATATGTGTGTTTAACAACTTCTGTTAAACCTGTTGAAATGACAGAAACAAGGTTAAAACATCACAAAAACATCAGAAGAGGCCGAAACGCACGTTTTCAGCATGGAGATGTGTGTTTAACAGCTTCTGTTAAGAAAATAATGTAAACCTGTTGAAATGACAGAAACAAGTTTAAAACATCACAAAAACATCAGAAAAGGCCGAAACGCACGTTTCCAGCATGGAGATGTGTGTTTAACAACTTCTGTTAAGAAACTAATGTAATCCTGTTGAAATGACAGGAACAAGGTTAAAACATCACAAAAACATCAGAAGAGGCCGAAACGCACGTTTCCAGCATGGAGATGTGTGTTTAACAGCTTCTGTTAAACCCTTTGAAATGACAGGAACAAGGTTAAAACATCACAAAAACATCAGAAGAGGCCGAAACGCATGTTTCCAGCATGGAGATGTGTGTTTAACAGCTTCTGTTAAGAAACATCAGAAGAGGCCGAAACGCACGTTTCCAGCATGGAGATGTGTGTTTAACAGCTTATGTTAAACCTGTTGAAATGACAGAAACAAGGTTAAAACATCACAAAAACATCAGAAGAGGCCGAAACGCACGTTTTCAGCATGGAGATGTATGTTTAACAGCTTCTGTTAAGAAACTAATGTAATCCTGTTGAAATGACAGAAACAAGGTTAAAACATCACAAAAACATCAGAAGAGGCCGAAACGCACGTTTCCAGCATGGAGATGTGTGTTTAACAGCTTCTGTTAAGAAACATCAGAAGAGGCCGAAACGCACGTTTCCAGCATGGAGATGTGTGTTTAACAGCTTCTGTTAAACCTGTTGAAATGACAGAAACAAGGTTAAAACATCACAAAAACATCAGAAGAGGCCGAAACGCACGTTTTCAGCATGGAGATGTGTGTTTAACAGCTTCTGTTAAGAAAATAATGTAAACCTGTTGAAATGACAGAAACAAGTTTAAAACATCACAAAAACATCAGAAAAGGCCGAAACGCACGTTTCCAGCATGGAGATGTGTGTTTAACAACTTCTGTTAAGAAACTAATGTAATCCTGTTGAAATGACAGGAACAAGGTTAAAACATCACAAAAACATCAGAAGAGGCCGAAACGCACGTTTCCAGCATGGAGATGTGTGTTTAACAGCTTCTGTTAAACCCTTTGAAATGACAGGAACAAGGTTAAAACATCACAAAAACATCAGAAGAGGCCGAAACGCACGTTTCCAGCATGGAGATGTGTGTTTAACAGCTTCTGTTAAACCTGTTGAAATGACAGAAACAAGGTTAAAACATCACAAAAACATCAGAAGAGGCCGAAACGCACGTTTCCAGCATGGATATGTGTGTTTAACAACTTCTGTTAAACCTGTTGAAATGACAGAAACAAGGTTAAAACATCACAAAAACATCAGAAGAGGCCGAAACGCACGTTTTCAGCATGGAGATGTGTGTTTAACAGCTTCTGTTAAGAAAATAATGTAAACCTGTTGAAATGACAGAAACAAGTTTAAAACATCACAAAAACATCAGAAAAGGCCGAAACGCACGTTTCCAGCATGGAGATGTGTGTTTAACAACTTCTGTTAAGAAACTAATGTAATCCTGTTGAAATGACAGGAACAAGGTTAAAACATCACAAAAACATCAGAAGAGGCCGAAACGCACGTTTCCAGCATGGAGATGTGTGTTTAACAGCTTCTGTTAAACCCTTTGAAATGACAGGAACAAGGTTAAAACATCACAAAAACATCAGAAGAGGCCGAAACGCACGTTTCCAGCATGGAGATGTGTGTTTAACAGCTTCTGTTAAGAAACATCAGAAGAGGCCGAAACGCACGTTTCCAGCATGGAGATGTGTGTTTAACAGCTTATGTTAAACCTGTTGAAATGACAGAAACAAGGTTAAAACATCACAAAAACATCAGAAGAGGCCGAAACGCACGTTTTCAGCATGGAGATGTATGTTTAACAGCTTCTGTTAAGAAACTAATGTAATCCTGTTGAAATGACAGAAACAAGGTTAAAACATCACAAAAACATCAGAAGAGGCCGAAACGCACGTTTCCAGCATGGAGATGTGTGTTTAACAGCTTCTGTTAAGAAACATCAGAAGAGGCCGAAACGCACGTTTCCAGCATGGAGATGTGTGTTTAACAGCTTATGTTAAACCTGTTGAAATGACAGAAACAAGGTTAAAACATCACAAAAACATCAGAAGAGGCCGAAACGCACGTTTCCAGCATGGAGATGTATGTTTAACAGCTTCTGTTAAGAAACTAATGTAATCCTGTTGAAATGACAGAAACAAGGTTAAAACATCACAAAAACATCAGAAGAGGCTGAAACGCACGTTTCCAGCATGGAGATGTGTGTTTAATATTTTCTGTTAAGAAACTAATGTAAGCCTGTTGAAATGACAGGAACAAGGTTAAAACATCATAAAAACATCAGAAGAGGCTGAAACGCACGTTTCCAGCATGGAGATGTGTGTTTAACAGGTTCTGTTAAGAAACTAATGTAAGCCTGTTGAAATGACAGAAACAAGGTTAAAACATCACAAAAACATCAGAAGAGGCCAAAACACAGGTTTCCAGCATGGAGATGTGTGTTTAACAGCTTCTGTTAAGAAACTAATGTAATCCTGTTGAAATGACAGGAACAAGGTTAAAACATCACAAAAACATCAGAAGAGGCCAAAACGCACGTTTCCAGCATGGAGATGTGTTTTTAACAGCTTCTCCTAAGAAACTAATGTAATCCCGTTGAAATGACAGAAACAAGGTTCAAACATCACAACAAAATCAGAAGAGGCCGAAACGCACGTTTCCAGCATGGAGATGTGTGTTTAACAGCTTCTGTTAAACCTGTTGAAATGACAGAAACAAGGTTAAAACATCACAAAAACATCAGAAGAGGCCGAAACGCACGTTTTCAGCATGGAGATGTGTGTTTAACAGCTTCTGTTAAGAAACTAATGTAAACCTGTTGAAATGACAGAAACAAGTTTAAAACATCACAAAAACATCAGAAGAGGCCGAAACGCACGTTTCCAGCATGGAGATGTGTGTTTAACAGCTTATGTTAAGAAACTAATGTAATCCTGTTGAAATGACAGAAACAAGGTTAAAACATCACAAAAACATCAGAAGAGGCCGAAACGCACGTTTCCAGCATGGAGATGTGTGTTTAACAGCTTCTGTTAAGAAACTAATGTAATCCTGTTGAAATGACAGAAACAAGGTTAAAACATCACAAAAACATCAGAAGAGGCTGAAACGCACGTTTCCAGCATGGAGATGTGTGTTTAACAGCTTCTGTTAAGAAACTAATGTAAGCCTGTTGAAATGACAGGAACAAGGTTAAAACATCATAAAAACATCAGAAGAGGCTGAAACGCAAGTTTCCAGCATGGAGATGTGTGTTTAACAGGTTCTGTTAAGAAACTAATGTAAACCTGTTGAAATGACAGAAACAAGGTTAAAACATCACAAAAACATCAGAAGAGGCCGAAACACAGGTTTCCACTATGGAGATGTGTGTTTAACAGCTTCTGTTAAGAAACTAATGTAATCCTGTTGAAATGAAAGAAACAAGGTTAAAACATCACAAAAACATCAGAAGAGGCCGAAACGCACATTTCCAGCATGGAGATGTGTGTTTAACAGCTTCTGTTAAACCTGTTGAAATGACAGAAACAAGGTTAAAACATCACAAAAACATCAGAAGAGGCCGAAACGCACGTTTTCAGCATGGAGATGTGTGTTTAACAGGTTCTGTTAAGAAACTAATGTAATCCTGTTTAAATGACAGAAACAAGGTTAAAACATCACAAAAACATCAGAAGAGGCCGAAACGCACGTTTCCAGCATGGAGATGTGTGTTTAACAGCTTCTGTTAAGAAACTAATGTAATCCTGTTGAAATGACAGAAACAAGGTTAAAACATCACAAAAACATCAGAAGAGGCTGAAACGCACGTTTCCAGCATGGAGATGTGTGTTTAACAACTTCTGTTAAACCTTTTGAAATGACAGAAACAAGGTTAAAACATCACAAAAACATCAGAAGAGGCCGAAACGCACGTTTCCAGCATGGAGATGTGTGTTTAACAGCTTCTGTTAAACCTGTTGAAATGACAGAAACAAGGTTAAAACATCACAAAAACATCAGAAGAGGCTGAAACGCACGTTTCCAGCATGGAGATGTGTGTTTAACAACTTCTGTTAAACCTTTTGAAATGACAGAAACAAGGTTAAAACATCACAAAAACATCAGAAGAGGCCAAACGCACGTTTCCAGCATGGAGATGTGTGTTTAACAGCTTCTGTTAAACCTGTTGAAATGACAGAAACAAGGTTAAAACATCACAAAAACATCAGAAGAGGCCAAAAAACACGTTTCCAGCATGGAGATGTGTGTTTAACAGCTTCTGTTAAGAAACTAATGTAATCCTGTTGAAATGACAGGAACAAGGTTAAAACATCACAAAAACATCAGAAGAGGCCAAAACGCACGTTTCCAGCATGGAGATGTGTATTTAACAGCTTCTGTTAAAAAACTAATGTAATCCTGTTGAAATGACAGGAACAAGGTTAAAACATCACAAAAACATCAGAAGAGGCCGAAACGCACGTTTCCAGCATGGAGATGTGTGTTTAACAGCTTCTGTTAAACCCTTTGAAATGACAGGAACAAGGTTAAAACATTACAAAAACATCAGAAGAGGCCGAAACGCACGTTTCCAGCATGGAGATGTGTGTTTAACAGCTTATGTTAAACCTGTTGAAATGACAGAAACAAGGTTAAAACAGCACAAAAACATCAGAAGAGGCCGAAACGCACGTTTTCAGCATGGAGATGTGTGTTTAACAGCTTCTGTTAAGAAACTAATGTAATCCTGTTGAAATGACAGAAACAAGGTTAAAACATCACAAAAACATCAGAAGAGGCCGAAACGCACGTTTCCAGCATGGAGATGTGTGTTTAACAGCTTCTGTTAAGAAACTAATGTAATCCTGTTGAAATGACAGAAACAAGGTTAAAACATCACAAAAACATCAGAAGAGGCTGAAACGCACGTTTCCAGCATGGAGATGTGTGTTTAACAGCTTCTGTTAAGAAACTAATGTAAACCTGTTGAAATGACAGAAACAAGGTTAAAACATCACAAAAACATCAGAAGAGGCTGAAACGCACGTTTCCAGCATGGAGATGTGTGTTTAACAGCTTCTGTTAAACCTGTTGAAATGACAGAAACAAGGTTAAAACATCACAAAAACATCAGAAGAGGCCAAAACACACGTTTCCAGCATGGAGATGTGTGTTTAACAGCTTCTGTTAAGAAACTAATGTAATCCTGTTGAAATGACAGAAACAAGGTTAAAACATCACAAAAACATCAGAAGAGGCCGAAACGCACGTTTCCAGCATGGAGATGTGTGTTTAACAGCTTCTGTTAAGAAACTAATGTAATCCTGTTGAAATGACAGGAACAAGGTTAAAACATCACAAAAACATCAGAAGAGGCCGAAACGCACGTTTCCAGCATGGAGATGTGTGTTTAACAGCTTCTGTTAAGAAACTAATGTAACCTGTTGAAATGACAGGAACAAGGTTAAAACATCACAAAAACATCAGAAGAGGCCGAAACGCACGTTTCCAGCATGGAGATGTGTGTTTAACAGCTTATGTTAAACCTGTTGAAATGACAGAAACAAGGTTAAAACAGCACAAAAACATCAGAAGAGGCCGAAACGCACGTTTTCAGCATGGAGATGTGTGTTTAACAGCTTCTGTTAAGAAACTAATGTAATCCTGTTGAAATGACAGAAACAAGGTTAAAACATCACAAAAACATCAGAAGAGGCCGAAACGCACGTTTCCAGCA
Organism: Etheostoma nigrum; assembly: GCA_029931835.1. NCBI lineage: Eukaryota > Metazoa > Chordata > Actinopteri > Perciformes > Percidae > Etheostoma > Etheostoma nigrum. Next base: position 4,236 of record JAQOOF010000765.1, on the reverse strand, counting down.
TGGAGATGTGTGTTTAACAGCTTCTGTTAAGAAACTAATGTAATCCTGTTGAAATGACAGAAACAAGGTTAAAACATCACAAAAACATCAGAAGAGGCTGAAACGCACGTTTCCAGCATGGAGATGTGTGTTTAACAGCTTCTGTTAAGAAACTAATGTAATCCTGTTGAAATGACAGGAACAAGGTTAAAACATCATAAAAACATCAGAAGAGGCTGAAACGCACGTTTCCAGCATGGAGATGTGTGTTTACTGGTTCTGTTAAGAAACTAATGTAAACCTGTTGAAATGACAGAAACAAGGTTAAAACATCACAAAAACATCAGAAGAGGCCGAAACGCACGTTTTCAGCATGGAGATGTGTGTTTAACAGCTTCTGTTAAGAAACTAATGTAATCCTGTTGAAATGACAGAAACAAGGTTAAAACATCACAAAAACATCAGAAGAGGCCGAAACGCACATTTCCAGCATGGAGATGTGTGTTTAACAGCTTCTGTTAAGAAACTAATGTAATCCTGTTGAAATGACAGAAACAAGGTTAAAACATCACAAAAACATCAGAAGAGGCTGAAACGCACGTTTCCAGCATGGAGATGTGTGTTTAACAGCTTCTGTTAAGAAACTAATGTAAGCCTGTTGAAATGACAGGAACAAGGTTAAAACATCATAAAAACATCAGAAGAGGCTGAAACGCACGTTTCCAGCATGGAGATGTGTGTTTAACAGGTTCTGTTAAGAAACTAATGTAAACCTGTTGAAATGACAGAAACAAGGTTAAAACATCACAAAAACATCAGAAGAGGCCAAAACACAGGTTTCCAGCATGGAGATGTGTGTTTAACAGCTTCTGTTAAGAAACTAATGTAATCCTGTTGAAATGACAGGAACAAGGTTAAAACATCACAAAAACATCAGAAGAGGCCAAAATGCACGTTTCCAGCATGGAGATGTGTTTTTAACAGCTTCTCCTAAGAAACTAATGTAATCCCGTTGAAATGACAGAAACAAGGTTCAAACATCACAACAAAATCAGAAGAGGCCGAAACGCACGTTTCCAGCATGGAGATGTGTGTTTAACAGCTTCTGTTAAACCTGTTGAAATGACAGAAACAAGGTTAAAACATCACAAAAACATCAGAAGAGGCCGAAACGCACGTTTTCAGCATGGAGATGTGTGTTTAACAGCTTCTGTTAAGAAACTAATGTAAACCTGTTGAAATGACAGAAACAAGTTTAAAACATCACAAAAACATCAGAAGAGGCCGAAACGCACGTTTCCAGCATGGAGATGTGTGTTTAACAGCTTCTGTTAAGAAACTAATGTAATCCTGTTGAAATGACAGGAACAAGGTTAAAACATCACAAAAACATCAGAAGAGGCCGAAACGCACGTTTCCAGCATGGAGATGTGTGTTTAACAGCTTCTGTTAAGAAACTAATGTAATCCTGTTGAAATGACAGGAACAAGGTTAAAACATCACAAAAACATCAGAAGAGGCCGAAACGCACGTTTCCAGCATGGAGATGTGTGTTTAACAGCTTCTGTTAAGAAACTAATGTAATCCTGTTGAAATGACAGAAACAAGGTTAAAACATCACAAAAACATCAGAAGAGGCCGAAACGCACGTTTCCAGCATGGAGATGTGTGTTTAACAGCTTCTGTTAAGAAACTAATGTAAGCCTGTTGAAATGACAGAAACAAGGTTAAAACATCACAAAAACATCAGAAGAGGCCAAAACACAGGTTTCCAGCATGGAGATGTGTGTTTAACAGCTTCTGTTAAGAAACTAATGTAATCCTGTTGAAATGACAGGAACAAGGTTAAAACATCACAAAAACATCAGAAGAGGCCAAAACGCACGTTTCCAGCATGGAGATGTGTTTTTAACAGCTTCTCCTAAGAAACTAATGTAATCCCGTTGAAATGACAGAAACAAGGTTCAAACATCACAACAAAATCAGAAGAGGCCGAAACGCACGTTTCCAGCATGGAGATGTGTGTTTAACAGCTTCTGTTAAGAAACTAATGTAAACCTGTTGAAATGACAGAAACAAGTTTAAAACATCACAAAAACATCAGAAGAGGCCGAAACGCACGTTTCCAGCATGGAGATGTGTGTTTAACAGCTTACTGTTAAGAAACTAATGTAATCCTGTTGAAATGACAGAAACAAGGTTAAAACATCACAAAAACATCAGAAGAGGCCGAAACGCACGTTTCCAGCATGGAGATGTGTGTTTAACAGCTTCTGTTAAGAAACTAATGTAATCCTGTTGAAATGACAGAAACAAGGTTAAAACATCACAAAAACATCAGAAGAGGCTGAAACGCACGTTTCCAGCATGGAGATGTGTGTTTAACAGCTTCTGTTAAGAAACTAATGTAAGCCTGTTGAAATGACAGGAACAAGGTTAAAACATCATAAAAACATCAGAAGAGGCTGAAACGCACGTTTCCAGCATGGAGATGTGTGTTTAACAGGTTCTGTTAAGAAACTAATGTAAACCTGTTGAAATGACAGAAACAAGGTTAAAACATCACAAAAACATCAGAAGAGGCCGAAACACAGGTTTCCAGCATGGAGATGTGTGTTTAACAGCTTCTGTTAAGAAACTAATGTGTTATGGTTTGGGGTTCTTTATTGGGGTTGTTTTTCCCGTCTGGCTTCCTTGTGTTTGTTTCTTCGCCTTCTCTCCAGTCCTGTGTGGTTTTTGGCCTTGTGATTCCCCGTTACAGTGTCTGTTTGTTCTACTTCCTGTTTTATCTTGATAGTCTAGTTTCCTGTCCTGTCTGACCTTGTCTAACTTCATGTTTGTCTGTCTGATTGTCCAGCCCCGCCCTAATGTGATGCACCTGACGTCTCACCTGTTCCCTGTTACCTCATCACCTCATGTATTTAACCCCAGTGTTCCTCTTGTCTCTTGTCTTTTGTCAGATCGTCCTGCTCGCTTGCTCGGCATCATGTGAGTTGATCGTTTTGTCCTGTGCTGCATCAAGTCCTGTTTGTCAGCCTGCCTGTTCCTGATTCCCCAGTGAGTTGCCCCCCTCAGTGTAGTTTACCTGTTTTTGCATTTCCCTCTTCCCCTGTGCATTGTTTTGGAATCCTGGACCTTTTTGTATTTTTCGGGTGTTGCCTTGCCCTTTGCTTCCGTTGTTTGCCTTGGACCATTTATAATAAAGCCCTGTGTACCTGCTCCTGCCTGCCTTCCTTCCTTCTCTGCATTTGGGTCCAATCCTCATTCCCCCATGACAGAACGATCTGACCAGATCATGGACCCAGCGGAGTACGTTTTTCAGCCGCTCCTCCACCCGCTGGACCCGTTGGCGGACCTTATGTCTCCCGCGTTCCGCCGAATGCACGACGTGGATCCCACGGGGACGTGGCACCTTATGATGGTGCGGTGGGAGGAGGTAGACCGGGAGTTTGGTCCCCCTCCCGGAGCCACCACGGACCAGTTCTCCCGGGGAGTCGCAACTGGACAGTCCTCCCCGGGAGCCTCCATGGACCAGCTTCCCCACGGGTCGCCAGCAGGGGTTTCCACCAAGACGTCCAAGCGGTCCCGCGCCTCCCGGAGGGCAGCGCGGGCTCGGGCCGCCGGCGCGGACCCCCAGCCGCCGGCTCCCTCCGCCGACGAGGCGGACCCCCAGCCGCCGGCTCCCTGCCGCCGACGAGGCGGACCCCCAGCCGCCGGCTGCTGCCGCCGACGAGGCGGACCCCCAGCCGCCGACTGCTGCCGCCGACGAGGCGGACCCCCAGCCGCCGACTGCTGCCGCCGACGAGGCGGACCCCCGGCCGCCGACTGCTGCCGCCGACGAGGCGGACCCCCGGCCGCCGACTGCTGCCGCCGACGAGGCGGACCCCCGGCCGCCGACTGCTGCCGCCGACGAGGCGGACCCCCGGCCGCCGACTGCTGCCGCCGACGAGGCGGACCCCCGGCCGCCGACTGCTGCCGCCGACGAGGCGGACCCCCGGCCGCCGACTGCTGCCGCCGACGTGGCGGACCCCCGGCCGCCGACTGCTGCCGCCGACGTGGCGGACCCCCGGCCGCCGACTGCTGCCGCCGACGTGGCGGTCTCCCAGCCGCCGGCACCCGCCGACGAGGCGGACCCCCAGCCGCCGGTTCCCGCCGACGAGGCGGACCCCCAGCCGCCGGCTCTCGCCGACGAGGCGGACCCCCAGCCGCCGGCTCCCGCCGACGAGGCGGACCCCCAGCCGCCGGCTCTCCGCCGAC